>JAXGGA010002765.1:0-114947 GCA_038373865.1 Uloborus plumipes | reverse complement strand
TCATTTTCAGACTCTTCCATGACTGGCCCGCTCCCCCGACTTATCCCCTAAAGAGCATGTGTGGGATCAGCTAAAACGTCATATGCCATCGTGTCACTCTGTGCGTGATTTGGTGTTGGCTGTTACAAATTTGTGGGCCCATCTGCCTCAGGACAACATCAGGCGTCTAATCAACTCAATGCCGGACCGTGTGACGGCATGTATTGCAGCTAGAGGTGGTCCAACGTACTCTTGAAGTTGCTCTGTATTTGTGTCCTTGCACACCCTATATTCGTTCAATTGTCTTGATTTTGAGATCAAGTGAATCTCTCATTTGTATCATTATGTGTATAAAATTTCATTTCAATCCGATGCTTTCTTCTTTGGTCGCTATTTTCAATGTGCCTTGAGTGTACTTTAATAGTTTTATTGTATCAGTTGGGACAGAGTGTAAGAAAAAACACTGAAGGTGTTCAGAAAGTTAAAAAAAAAAAAGACTACAACATAAAATGGCATAAACCTGGAGACAGGTGTTTCGGAGTTACAAAGAGCCCATTTTTTCAATATAAAACAGGTGAGCTTAGTTCATTATGGGGGGGATGTTCCCATTTCTTTTTATCCATAGTTAAAAACATGCGATGAATTACTTTTTTTTAAATTTGACTCGTTTCAAGAGCGGATCCAGAAATTTTGCGATTTATTTCATCAAAGATTAGAAACCACTGCCCCAAATGACTAAAATAATATCGGGCTAATAGAGAAAATAGGTGTGTCACCACATGCTTGAAAGTGTATTGAATCATCCTGCGGAACGTGTCTCTTGAGTAATAATCCCCGAGTCATCTTCGCCGCACTTGTTCTAATCTCGGAGCTTTCACACCTCCCTTACTTATCTCCCAGCAGGCGATAAGGCGAGCCGAGTGGAGTTCGAGAAATCCACTTTGCTGTTGCGATATTTATTTGAAGATGATCATTTTGCCGCCAAAAAAAGTTCCGGGAATCTATCGATCACGTGAACGTCTGCTGTACTGATTGTCGTTCCATCGAAAAGAGCAGCGGTTTTCAACCTGGAGAGCCCACCCCGGGGCAGGAGCGCGATGATGGGAGGTCACTGTGACCTCCAAATAATTTCGGTATTCGGCACATTTTGCTGGCGATTCGGAAATTTGAAGACAATACTGCAAGATAGAGATTATTTGGGTCATTCCATAGAAATGTTAATCTCAGCCAAAGAAAAAAAAAATACCGAAGTGAAAAGAGTATGAATAAATAAATAAATAAATAAATAAATAAATAAATAAATAAATAAAAATCATACAGCAATTTGAAAAAGTATTGAAATTATCACAGTGATTAGCCATAATTAATAGTTTGTAGAGTGTTTACTGCTTGTTATTCGATGGTTACGTTAGTCACACGTCATCTTGAGTAAAAGTGACACTTAAGACTAAAAAAAAAAAAGATTTAATAAATGTGTTTCCTGTTTTTAAAAGCCAACTTTACACATTTTTCAAATATATCATTCAATTTTTAACACTTGTTTAACTTTGGGGTATTTTTTTGCCTCACAACATGAGCGTTGATTTTCAGGGTTGCAAAAATGTTACGTTAGTCACGCTGCTATTTTGGTTGGAAAAATATCAACTGTCAGTCATTTTGTTTCAAATTCTTAGCAGAAATGATACATAGATATAGATACCATGTACATTGTAAATCCACCAGCATAACTAAAACATATTTTTTATCCTTTAAGCTACAAGTAAAAAGAGTTACAAAATCAGCTCTGAATGTTATGTTAGTCACTATGGAATGACTCATTTGTTCTTTTTCGTTTTTAGAACTGTTTTTTAAAAGATGCCTATTGTTTTTTCTCACCAACTGTTAAACATGTACGACATGCGTGAATGCTTGCATTTTATCATTCGGTAAAATTGGAACTTCATTGGGATAATTGATAATGTCCCCTGACCCGGGGAGGGGAGTGGGACGTGGAAGAATTTCAAGAAAGGTGTAAGGATATATACGATTTTTTTTTTATTCTGAGCAATGACAAATTGTTGCAAAATAATCATTTTGAACGTCAGATGTCGCGTAGTACCCCTTTATAGATTGACTTCGGGATCTGCCAGGTGTGGCAGATGCGTGCGTTCCGGTGCGCCACCTCCAGAGACGTCCACCGGGCCCTACTCCTTCGGGTTGGTGGCGCCTATGTCCTGCACACACACACACACACCTGTCGCAATTCATCATTGCGAAAAACATAGTTTGAATTCAAGATGTCAAAATTCAAATAATCTTTTTTTCTTTTTGAACAGTGACAAATTTGCTTCATTATTATTTTTATTTATTTATTGTTTTATTTATAGTACCACTTCCTCTCTAAATGTACTATCAGTAAGAGGAGGGTGGGTCTATTTTAACGTTTTTTAAAAATCGTAAACGCCTGTACTGCCGTGGGCAGGTAAACGGCAGTATCTGCAAAAATGAGTTTTCGAGATATTTGAAGAAACGCGTTTTTGATTTCCCACAAACATCTATGAAACATTGAACTTCGAACATAGGCGATACTATATGTTTATACCGATATATTTTTTGGGTAATCGATTGAATTTTGATTTTGCAAGCGCAGAGAGAGGTAAAGCAGATACTGCCGTTTACCTGCCTTTTTCACTCTAATTGTCATGCGGAATTGACTGGCAGTCGGCAGTAACTGCACAGTATGCTACTAAATGTCCAGTATTTACATATTCGACAACATGCGGAGTAGATATGTTATTACGAAATATATTATTGCATTGTGAATGATATGTTTTATTTAAAAATATACATAAATACCGTGTATCCACTTGATATAGATTTAATATAAACGAACGCGAAATATAATTAAAAAATATAATGAAACTGTATTGTATTATGCAAAATATGAAGCAAAACTTGATGATTCTTCAGCCATTTTTACTTCCTTTTACTTAGTAAAGGAAGTATTGTGATCACAAAGAAAATTTCACTCAAAATTCGGTCTAAATTTTGATTTTGCTCACCCCCGAATGAATGTTGAGTAGTTTTTTCGACCTATCAGTACGTGCATATGTACCTACTAACATATAAACAGCCGAAATATCCTTTTCTACCATACCCCAGTTAATTACGACGAGTTTTCTCGTGACGTCTGTATGTACGTATGTATGTGCGTATGTATGTTTGTATGTATGTATGTCGCATAACTCAAATACTTTTTGCCGTAGAAGCTTCTAGTTTGGCATGTAGAATCTGAGGGTGGTCTAGTTGTGCACCTCCCCTTGTGGTTGCATTCGAATGTTCCCAAGGGGGTCTTTTACCCCTTTGTGGGGTAAATCAATGTTGATTTCAATGCAGATTGAATGATATGATTTGATGCAACCACTTGGCGATATATCGCGAAACTTTTAGTCGCCAAGAAAAAAAGATATATATTTTTTTAAATTTTTAAATTCAATTTGGCGCTATTGGGCACATTTTGCGAAAAATTCCCTAAATCAAGTTAAAATCGGCGATATTTAGAAAATAAATCATTGTAAAACATTATTTTGCATTGTTTCGTGACAAACTGGGGGTGTAAATGCTTGAATTGTTATCTTGCTCACTCTAATGCACTATTTTAACACTTGAGGCATTTATTATGGAAATTAAACGTAAAAGGAAGTAGTGTGGCGTTCACACCAGATGATTTAAAATTACTACAAATCAGTTAATGCTTTGTACTTCGCATCAAAACAAGAAATCACTATGAGAAAAAGAACGCTTGAAATGCTTGTTGTGCTGACGATTTTTTTTTCATAGTACTATTAAAAATGCAACAGCTAGAGACTGAACTGCAAAAACTATCGTCTGTTAGTATGAAAGCAACTGTAATTAAAAGAACACAAAACAATTTAAATAAAATCATTTCATTGTTGCATTTTTACTTGTCGTCTGCCAAGTTTGGCTTGTGTATCGTTGAAATAGTGAAAAATATTGTCTGCTAGTGGAGAGAAACTTTATTTGAAAGAAAAAAATCTGGTATGGACCCCACGATACTTCCTTTTACGTGTAAATTTCTTAGTAGATGCCTTAAGTGTTAAAATAGTGCTTGGAATGAGCAAGATAACAATTCAAACATGTACGCCCCTAATGTGCCGCGAAACAATGCAAAAAATGATTTACAACGATTCATTTTCTAAATATCGCCGATTTTAGCATCATTCAGTGGATTTTTCGCAAAATACCGCCAATAGCGCTAAATTGAACCCAAACTCATTAAATAATTTTTTTCGCCAAATTTGTCGCCAATTTGGCGATAGGTAACCAAGTTGGCGACAAGCACTTGGCGACCAAAAGCTTGGGGATATATCGCTAAGTGGTAACGCCAATTTATATCACGAAAGTCTGCATTGATATTAACACTGATTCACCCCAAAAAGGAATAAAACAACCCCTTGGGAACATTCAAGTGCAACCAATGACCTCCCGTGACTTCCTATTAGGGCATCCCTACTTTCGCTCAGTTTAGGTACAAAGGAAAACGGTTTTTGCGGCTTGATGCAAGTTTTGCACAGTGATTCATATTATGTTCATCCTGCAGACATGCAGATACTGCCGTTTACCTGCCCAAAGCAACGAAAAATGCAGTTACTGCTAATTACCATTGGTTAAAAAACAGTTTTTTTTCATCGGAAACCAAAAAAAGATGCTTGTACCATAAAACTAATGTAACATAGATTTCAAAAATGCAAAAAAATGAAAATCGAAAAATTTGCAGCTACTGCCCTTTACCTGCCCACGGCAGTGTAGTGGGAAATATATATATATATATATATATATATATATATATATATATATATATATATATATATATATATACTAGCTTATTACCCGGCGTTGCCCGGGTGCTTATTAATACAACATAGCTGTAAAAAACTATTTGAATAAATTCTATCCACATGGGCATATAAAAATTGCATCAGTCTGTCTTTTAGGTACAAACTCTGAAAAGAACTAAAATATTACAGAAAGTTAATCGTTTACAGAAAAATAGCATCAACAAAGGCCGAAAAAGTATAAGGCATGTTGCATGTGCTGTGTGGTTAGGACATGAATTATAACTGTTTTAAACTTATTTCATGCTAACATGAAATAGGTGAACTTCAAATTGATAATTCATTGTTAATCGTAATCCTTGTTGGAAAATATTCATATTTAAATGTGTTACATTTTATCAATTTGTATGCTTAAAGGTTTATCTCTATATCTCTATATATTCAAAATTGAAAGGAAATGGCCATTTTGAGACAAAAAAAAAAAAAAGAATTTTGAGCTTTTTGGATTTTTTAAAAAATTTCAAAACCCCACCTTCAGTAAACTCTCACTTATACGCCGGCATAAGAGTCCAACAGAAAAAGGCGCATAACTGAGAGAGACGCATAAGTGAACAAGCCTATTTAAAGGACTAAAACGCAACATAGATTCTAATGAGAGAATGAATAAGAATGTTTCTATAAACAAAGGACATATTGCTATGGTTTGGCAATTACTGTTACGTAACTACAACGATAAAGAGAAAACAAACATTCTAGCATACCTAATTACAAACTGTTCCATTTAAAACGATCCATAATAGGTAATTGTTCCTTTCCGAACTCTCGTCCATGCGGAAAAATGCCTTCCGTGAGCAATAAAGGCGAAAGATTAAAGAGGAAAGTAAAGAAAAATGCTTATTTTTTTTTAAAGAAAATAAATTAAATTTCTTACATTTGAGGGATAATTCAGCGCATAAGTGAAATATTTATCTTTCGAGCGACGCTTAAACGAATGATACTATCATTATTTTGCTATTTAATATGCTGGGACCATTCAAAATCGTCGTATAAGTGGAAAAGTTGCATAAATGAGGCGGCGTATAAGTGAAATATTTATCTTTAGAGCGACGCTTAAACGAATGATAGTATCATTATTTTGCTATTTAATATGCTGGGACCATTCAAAATCGTCGTATAAGTGGAAAAGTTGCATAAATGAGGCGGCGTATAAATGAAATATTTATCTTTCGAGCGACGCTTAAACGAATGATACTATCATTATTTTGCTATTTAATATGCTGGGACCATTCAAAATCGTCGTATAAGTGGAAAAGTTGCATAAATGAGGCGGCGTATAAGTGAAATATTTATCTTTAGAGCGACGCTTAAACAAATGATACTATCATTATTTTGCTATGGAATGTGCTGGGACCATTCAAAATCGTCGTATAAGTGGAAAAGTTGCATAAATGAGGCGGCGTATAAATGAAATATTTATCTTTCGAGCGACGCTTAAACGAATGATACTATCATTATTTTGCTATTTAATATGCTGGGACCATTCAAAATCGTCGTATAAGTGGAAAAGTTGCATAAATGAGGCGGCGTATAAGTGAAATATTTATCTTTAGAGCGACGCTTAAACAAATGATACTATCATTATTTTGCTATGGAATGTGCTGGGACCATTCAAAATCGTCGTATAAGTGGAAAAGTTGCATAAATGAGGCGGCGTATAAATGAAATATTTATCTTTCGAGCGACGCTTAAACGAATGATACTATCATTATTTTGCTATTTAATATGCTGGGACCATTCAAAATCGTCGTATAAGTGGAAAAGTTGCATAAATGAGGCGGCGTATAAGTGAAATATTTATCTTTAGAGCGACGCTTAAACAAATGATACTATCATTATTTTGCTATGGAATGTGCTGGGACCATTCAAAATCGTCGTATAAGTGGAAAAGTTGCATAAATGAGGCGGCGTATAAATGAAATATTTATCTTTCGAGCGACGCTTAAACGAATGATACTATCATTATTTTGCTATTTAATATGCTGGGACCATTCAAAATCGTCGTATAAGTGGAAAAGTTGCATAAATGAGGCGGCGTATAAGTGAAATATTTATCTTTAGAGCGACGCTTAAACAAATGATACTATCATTATTTTGCTATGGAATGTGCTGGGACCATTCAAAATCGTCGTATAAGTGGAAAAGTTGCATAAATGAGGCGGCGTATAAATGAAATATTTATCTTTCGAGCGACGCTTAAACGAATGATACTATCATTATTTTGCTATTTAATATGCTGGGACCATTCAAAATCGTCGTATAAGTGGAAAAGTTGCATAAATGAGGCGGCGTATAAGTGAAATATTTATCTTTAGAGCGACGCTTAAACAAATGATACTATCATTATTTTGCTATGGAATGTGCTGGGACCATTCAAAATCGTCGTATAAGTGGAAAAGTTGCATAAATGAGGCGGCGTATAAATGAAATATTTATCTTTCGAGCGACGCTTAAACGAATGATACTATCATTATTTTGCTATTTAATATGCTGGGACCATTCAAAATCGTCGTATAAGTGGAAAAGTTGCATAAATGAGGCGGCGTATAAGTGAAATATTTATCTTTAGAGCGACGCTTAAACAAATGATACTATCATTATTTTGCTATGGAATGTGCTGGGACCATTCAAAATCGTCGTATAAGTGGAAAAGTTGCATAAATGAGGCGGCGTATAAATGAAATATTTATCTTTCGAGCGACGCTTAAACGAATGATACTATCATTATTTTGCTATTTAATATGCTGGGACCATTCAAAATCGTCGTATAAGTGGAAAAGTTGCATAAATGAGGCGGCGTATAAGTGAAATATTTATCTTTAGAGCGACGCTTAAACAAATGATACTATCATTATTTTGCTATGGAATGTGCTGGGACCATTCAAAATCGTCGTATAAGTGGAAAAGTTGCATAAATGAGGCGGCGTATAAGTGAGAGTTCACTGCATGTGAATTCCAGTGCATCAAGGAGCCTTTGATGTAAATCTGACGAAAACCGGTTTTGTATAAAGAAGAAAATACAAGCAAACAAACATACAAACAAATATATATACATTCATCCATTTTTAAAAAGAGAGAGATATCGAAATCTTTTTAATTTGTGGTCGCATGTGAATATTAAATAGCAATGCCAGCGCTCTCATTAATGTTGTGAAACTGATTGAATATCAATGGATCCCGGAAAATAAAACTATGATGAAAACCCGCTGCTTAAAATTCCAAACATATACTGAGAAACAACAGTATTGCTCTTTTAGAGTTGAGTGCTTCAAGCATGCAGCAGATATTTTTTTTAAATTAGGGGCATTTCACGGTATTTGTGACATACGGGTGTCCGTAACAAAACTTTTTAAAAGTTTAAAATTTTTGCATATATTGAAAAAGTACATTTTAAAGTATATCATATTGTTTTCATAGTTCACTTTAGATTATGTTTGTACACTGGCGGAAAAAAAAAAAATCCCAACACCAAGAAAAAATTGCCGTAGAGTAATGAAATTTGGGTAATGCAATTGTCTAGTTAACATGTTTAATTGATTAAATGTACAAGATCACTGGCTAATTTAAGCTCAAGAAAATGCTGTGCAAATGTTGAGAACTATGTTAATGTAATAGAGGGTTTGTAACCTCCGAATTTTGAAGGCAACAAAGCCTGACAGCAAGCGTTGTGCATGGCTATTATGTCTCGTACAGGTGCCCCGAGAATGTCAATTTGGGGGATGGTCCCGGCCGACGTTCCATGATGGGGGGGCACTCGGGGGGTCACTGGGGGCATTTGAGTGGTCCAGGATGAGGGCAGGCACGGACGGGTGGTGGCGTGTGGGGCGAACTGAAAATGGTTGTGCAAAGTACGGGGTGATTGGGGTGTATGTAAGCGGGTTTGGGATTCCGGCAGTCGGGTTCTTCGGAAGCCATCGCCATGGTGTGGCTTCTGTGGCCGGGACTGCAGACGTTCTCGCGCGCGGTCGCATCGTAGCGCGAGTGCGGGTTCGAGACCGGTTGGCAGGCATTGTGGTTTGTAACCGGGGTGGCCCGCCGGATTTTAGACATAAGCGGTTGGATACGATGGTTGGGTACATCACGGGGGCGTCAACTCCGTATACGGGCGGTCTTGGCTTTCTGCTACAGAGTTGGTTATTTCGGGTTTGGGGATGGAAGATCCGGTCGCGGGGGGCGGTTAGTTAATACATTGTTCTTACCTGGACAAGGAGCGAGGGTGGTGCTGGGTCATTTTGGGGGCGGTAATGTGCGTGTAAATGTTAGAATGGGACGCGCCGTGGTGGAAAGCCGTGTGGGTGTGGAGGGGGGTGTAAAACAGACAGGGTTCGGATCGGAGGACAAAAAAGGGAAGAAAGGAGGTAATTCTCGTGTACTGGATAATTAGCCCAGGGGATAGTTGGATGTTGGGGGGGACTGATTTTTTGGTATTATGTGAGTAAATCGAACGCTCGGAACTCGGGTGAGACAGGGGTAGGGGCCTAATTGGACATAGGATTTTCTCGGAATTCACTTGGGAGGGGGACATCCCCCGGATGGGCCTCCTTCTGTACGGAGTACTTGAAGGACCCAGTCGGAGCCGGTGTGCGGCGGGACGCGGTATGGAGGGTTAATGGGGGAGGTACGGGCCCTTGGGTCAAACGACAAGGGTTTGCCAGACCCCCAGAGTCTCCGGATTTCAAAAAAGGGGACGGCCCCGTATTTCGAATTATTGTCCCCGCGACCTCAACACAACCAGTCCCGAATCCTGGGGGCTGCCGCGGGGAGGGGGCGAGGCGTAACCTTGAGTCGGTCGGAAGCTGTGTAGTCAAAGTCAGAGGAGCGAGTTAGTTCTGGAAAATGCGGCGAGGTGCTGGGAAGCGTGGAAGGGGCCGTTGTCTGTACCAGGAATGGAGGTATTTCTAAAAGCTCATTTATGAGGTGGGGATTAAGTGTTTCTTTTTCGGTTGCTAATTGGAAGCGAGAGGTTTTTCTTAGGGTTTGGTCCTCTTTCCTTGTGCTATTTAGACCACTACTCCACGAACTACCACTAAACTTATCACCGTAGCCCCTGGAAGTGCCACCACTTGGGTTTTGGGTCCACCCTGGGGTTCGAGTTTTCGGGCAAGACGTGGCAAAGGTTGGTGGGGACCGAGTGTGCGGGATGCGTGGAGTGGTAGTGCAGGAGACGTGTTTGGTTGGTGGTATTAGATGCGGATTACTATCTTTAGGGAGGGCGACGGGGGGTTTGGACGAGAGGGGTAGGCGGTTCGAGGGGCCGAGGGTTTTGGGTGCATAGGGGTAGTGCAAGGCGTGGGGTGTTTATTTGAGCACCCTCTATACTAGGCGCATTGGGGGACTTGGGGGTGTGGGCGGGATGGGTCGTTGGTGGTGTATATGATTGCTGCTGGCCGGTGCGGGTTAATTGGGTTTGGGTTAGAGAGTGGGTTTGGCAGAGGGAGAGCGGGTCGCTACGTTTTGATCCGCGGTTAGTTGTTCTGGGGTGGACTGGGCTGATTTATTTAGTAGTAGAGCGGGGGGGTTCGTTCTGACCCAACGGCGGTTGTGTACATGGGTAGGATGGGAGGTTTTGGAGGAGGTCTGCGGGCACGGGCAAGCGAGATACGTGGGTGGGGAGGGGGGTGGGGTTTTTCTGTAGTGGGGAGTGGGGTGGGGGTTTGATGGTAAGGGGTTGGGGTTCTGGAGTGGTAGAGTAGATATTAATGGAAGTACCAGGGGGAGGACAGCGGGGGGGATTTTGGGGAGGGCCTTCTTTAAAAACCCATTTGTGAATGGAGGTCCTGGAGGTGGGGTATCATTATTTTTATCTAAAGGTGCCAGGAGGGCCGGATTTGGAGACATCCACTGATAGATGGTAGGTGAGTGGGGGATTCTGGGATAGGTAGGGGTGGGCGGGTGATATTGGTTGAGGAGAAGGTGTGTAGCTGTTCGATTAGGCTATGGGTTTTCTGGTGCTGTTTTAGAATTTAGGCACTTTTTTTTTCTAGCGTGGGAAATGGGACGAATTGGGGACGCATTACCCGGGATTCGTGGTGGGCGGGTTTTTTCTCTTCTGGAGTGTATTATTCACTTTTGGTCGCGGGTGTGTATGGTCGTGACTGTGGCCAGCTGCGGTGAATGTTGTTTGACATGGGTATTGACTGGTCTGGAGGGGGCTGAGCTTGTATGGGTTCTTGTTGGTAGGGGGGAACACGGTATGTTTCTTGGGGCAGGCGGACCATAATTGGGGGAAGGGTACGAGACCTTGTGATGGGGGGCTGAGTTTTTTTAATCGGAGCGTGGGGTGAGGGGGACTTGGACTTTTTGGTGCGGGTTATAGGTGGAGGATGGGGGCGGGTTCAGGTCTGTTTATTGGGTACGGGTTAGTGGGAGGTCCTGGTGGGTGGTGCGGCGTGGCGGTGTTTGGGATGGGATGTGGGGCGCAAGGCGCCGGGGCGCTAATTCGTGGGAGGCAATGCGTACAGGGCAGGCGTGGAGGGAGTGGAGGGGCGATTGGCCCCGGTATGGACGCCTGGGCGTTCTAGTTGTAGTGGGCGTGGTGGAATGGGGACCCGCCGGCGCGATTGGCGACTGGCGTAATTTGTTTGCCCTGCAGGGTGGAATGGTTAGAAAGGGGAGTAAGGAAGGGAGACTTTAACGTGTTAAAGGGCCGGGTGCGGGGGGCCCGCGCCTGTGTGTGTATAGAGCTTATGATGTCTTGGAGGGTTTTTGGATTCGTGGGGGGGCAAGCTATCTGGGGGTTTGTTTTCTTGGCAAGTATTAAAAAGTTTGAATATGGAGGTGGGTATGGAGGGGCGGTCTTAGGAGGATGTAATGGGTGAAACCGGGGCAGGGGGAAATCCATTGCGGGATTTGGGGAACAAGGGTACAGATATCGGGGGTAGGGATGATTGTGGGGATGGTGAGTAGGCAAATAGTGAGGGGGTTGAGGAATATAATGACCGGGACGATTTGTGCTTGAGTGGGAGGATTTCTATGGTTGGGGGGGGAGATGGAGAGCACCCAAATACACTGGTGTGCTGGGCGGGGCGTACGGTCGGTATTTTATTGGGGGTGTGATCAGCGGGTTATTTAAGGCGTTGTGGGATGTGGGTGGGGGGACTCTGCCGAGTGGGGGGGTGGTGCGTGGTTAGGTATACACTAGTAAAATTGGGGAGGCAAAAATGGATTCCAAAACAAAGGGTTATGGGGGTATTATGATGGGGTGCTACACTAAATATCTTGTAAAGGGTGGTGGATAATGGATGTGGGGTATGTGATTGGGTGAGGGAGGGACTTTGGGAGTAGTTTTGTGGGAGGGAATTGGGATTTAATGAGTAAAGTGCTAGTGGAAGCAATTTATTGTTTTTATGATTTGGCAGAATAGACGGGGTTTTTTTTCTCTGGTAGAGGGATATTTCTCTGGAAGCGTTATCGTGGGGCCTTTGATGTGGGGTCAGAAACCGTTTCTGGTCACAAATAATGTTGTGGGAGGATGGGTAATGTTTGTGTGGCCGTATCGGAAAGTGGGAGGGGGGAAACGGATTAAAGTTGGTAATGCAACATCCATTTTTAACAACGGTGTAGGTACACCAGTGTTTGTGCGTGATGACTGGGGGTTTTGAAATGTATGTATATTTGTGGTGGGTGTTTTTTTTTTTTTTTTTTTCGGCGGCGGGCCCCGCGGGCTCAACGACCGGGGGGGCTGCGGGAGGAAACATTTAGTATGTTCCGGTCGCTGGGTGGTGGGGTGGGTGGGGGGGGTGGGGGGGGCAGGCACGGGTGAGCGGGCCGGCGCGTTAGGAGGAGCGGGTCGGTCCTCCGGGAGCTAGGATGGTTGTGGGGTTGGGGTGGCGACCCACGTAGATTGATTTTAATAATATGGGGGCCAGGGGTAGGTTAGATGGCCATTGGGGTTCTTTGGGGGGGCTGGATTTTGCGGGGGGGGAAAAAGGTGGTGCTACGGAAGAGGAGTTCGGCGGGGTTATTTTTTTTAGGGGATCGTTTTATGGTGGGGGGACTGATGCGACGTGAGCATTCTCGATGAGGTACTTGTGCAGCGGATAGTAGAGACTGGACCCCGTTAGTTCAGGGGGGGGGTGCTTATGGGTCGGGGTGAGACCTTGGGAATCGAACAAGAACACACACAACCAGCCAAAAAACAAGGTGGTGCGGGGAGGGGTTTTAGGAGGGGGACAGTGTTGGGTACGGGTATTCCCCTTGGGCAAACGGAGAGACAACGCAACGTGAATGCATCGATCTTGGGGGCTTGGGGTCAAGGGGGCGCCGTGAAAAAAAAAACACAAAAAAAAAGAAAAAATAAAAATGCGGGTTATGAGAGGTACTTTGAGTAAGGAAAGCTAAAAGGACTGGCTTAGTGTCCACGTATTTGTGTGGGCGGGTAAAGACACCACCGGTAGTACAACAAAGACCAGAAAGGAGGGTTGAGGGTTCCTTGGGTACGAGTCTGCTCGTGGGTTGGACGGCTACTTGTTGGTGTCCTGCGTCTGGTGCTTACTCCTTTCCAAACCCAGTGTCTACTTTGTAATGACGGGTTCTCTTTTTTTTGTTCTGTGGATACAGACACGGGATCTGTTTTTTAGGGGTTTTTTGCTTTCTTTATTTTTTTCATCTTTTAGTTTGGTTCAATATTGTAATTCATCTTTTTTTAGTCCAATGGCAAGGGTGGGAAGAATCGGCTAGCTTGGGGAGGTTCTGGGCGGGGGGGCCGGAGTATGGGAAGTAGGCAGCGACTCCCCACCACCGCGCCCCCCCCCCCGCCCCCCGCCCACCAGAAAATACACCACAAAACAATATATGTTGTAACATTGTTTGGGCAATGTAAAAATTCAACCTGTAGCAATTCTGCTCTCAAACCCCCCCCCCCCCCCCCCCCCCCCCCGAGCCTGTCCCGTATTTACAGTTCTTAAATCTGGCAACCCTGGTCACGACGGTACCAACTGCAGCTCGAATGTCAGTCGCAGATGCAATACGATGCGCCACAGCCGTACGCAAGATTCGGCGATCTTCCTTCTCACTCGTGCCACGTGGCAGCTCGGAACTCGATCTTCTTGAGGTAGTACCATCCCTTGCCCATAGCTTCCAATAATCATGCATGGTGGAAACATTCCCACCCAAGTCTTTCTGCAAAATCGCGAAATGAAAATCCACCTTCTCGTAGCCAAATTGTACGACCTCGTTTAAACTCGGTGAGTTGTTGATAATGGCTTCTTCGCCTCCTTAAAAGGTATTCCTGGCTAACATGAACGCAATTCGTCCAATTTCACGGAAAAATTATACACACGAGCTTCACAACACGCTTTTATAACAAGCATTATTAAGCATGTTCTGAGTGACGCCAGCTGCGCCACACTTACGCGCGGAACACGAAATTTCAATCGATGTCATCTTTCAGTTGTATAAACACGCCTACCAAATTTCTTTTATTTAACACAAGTCTTTCTTGGTGTTGGGATTTTTTTTTTCCGCCAGTGTAATTGCACTCGGAACATTGAAAATGCAATTTTCACTGTTACGAACTCTACATTGAATTTTTCGTTAAATCTGGCTTTACTTTTTCTTTAAATCTACATCTTTTCACAATCCATAACTTTTTATAGAACCCACTTTTTGATTAAAATTTTTAGCTATATTAGAGGTGAGCCTTTACTTTATCTGTCTCAAGTACCAGTAATGGCTTGAAAATCAGTTTAAGCCAGATTTAAAGAAAAATTCAATGTAGAGATCCAATGTAGAGAATGACTGAAAAATGCATTTTCAATGTTCCGAGTGCAATTACAAACACAAACTAAAGTGAACTATTGAAAAATATAATATTCATATACTTTAGAATGTACTTTTTCAATATATGTGAAAATTTTAAATTTTTAAAAAGTTTTGTTACGGACACCCCTATGTCACAAATACCGTGAAGTGCCCCAATATAATTTCAAGTTGGTTAAGGATATTCACAATGAAAGAAATGTTTTCATTGACGAAAAGAAGTCTCTCTACAAATACAGTGAACTCTCACTTATACGCCGGCCCTAGGGACCAACAAAAAAAAAGGCGCATAAGTGAGAGAGACGTATAAGTGAACAAGCCTGTTTAAAGGACTAAAACGCAACATAGTTTCTAATGAGAGAATGAATAAGAATATTTCCATAGAAACGGAACGTATCACCCCGGTTTGTCAATTACTGTAACGTAACTACAATGATAAAGAGAAAACTGTTCCCTTTAAAACGATGCATAATAGATGATTGTCCCTCTCCGAACTCGAGTTCATGCGGAAAAAATGCCGAAAGCGAAAGATTAAAGAGGAAAATGAAGAAAAATGCTTATTTTTTTAAGGAAAATAAGTTAAATTTTTTTACATTTTAAGGAAAATTCGGCGTATAAGTGAAATATTTATCTTTAGAGCGACGCATAAATGAATGATAGTATCATTATTTTGCTATGGAATGTGCTGGGACTATTGAAAATCGTCGCATAAATGAAAAAAAACGCAAAATGAGGCGGCGTATAACCCAAGTAGCATCAACTTATCGGATTTTGCTCAGCCGATCAACTAACTCCTCGTAAACTGATCCCGTAACGCACGACGATATCGTTCCGATCAGTATCCGAGCACGGTTTTCGATGAGCTACTTTTCATCGGAAAGCGATATCCTTCCGATCAACTTTCCCGATGAGAATAAGATGAGCAAAATTCCATCGGAAAATGATATCCTTCCGATCAACTTTCCCGATGAAAATAAGATGAGCAAAATTCCATCGGAAAATGATATCCTTCCGATCAACTTTCCCGATGAAAATAAGATGAGCAAAATTCCATCGGAAATGATATCCTTCCGATCAACTTTCCCGATGAAAATAAGATGAGCAAAATTCCATCGGAAAATGATATCCTTCCGATCAACTTTCCCGATGAAAATAAGATGAGCAAAATTCCATCGGAAAATGATATCCTTCCGATCAACTTTCCCGATGAAAATAAGATGAGCTATGTTCCATCGAAAAACGATATCCTTCCGATCAAATTTCCCGATGAAAATTAACCGAGCTATGTGTTATTGGAAAACTATATACTTCCAATCAAAATTCCCGATGAAAATATGCCAAGCTACAGATTTCATCGGAAGGACGTCGTAAAGATCAAATTTTCTGATGAAAATTTTCCCAATCTCAAATTTTTGTTAAATATGCAGTGTTGGTTTCATTATTCGTAGACTTGGTAGCGTGGTGGTAGTGCGTTGGCTTTCCGCGCCGATAACTCGGGTTCGATGCTGGAGTTGGCCAGTCGCAAATGGTCGGGGGAAATAAAAAAGAGCTTCCAAAATTCACTGCCACGGAACTAAACTGCGCTCTTTTTTCTTTTTTTCTCTTTTTTCTTTAAATTGATCCAACTCTCATCGTATTTTGATCCAAAATTTATCGCCACGGAACTACACTGCTCGTATATTGATCCAACTCTCATCGTATTTTCATCCAAAATTGATCCTAAATTCATCGGCACGGGACTGCACTGCTCGTAAATTGATCCAAATCTCATCGTAAACTCATCGGATTTTGCTGCTCGGATTCTGATTGGCCGATGAGACATATTGGAGCAATTCCCGATGAGAACTCATCGAAATCCGATCATTGGCCGATGAGAATTTCATCGGGTTTCGATGAATTCCCGATCATCGGCCGATGAGATTGTGCTGCTAGGGAAGTGAGAGTTCACTGCAATGATGATGTTTTTTTTTTCCTATTAATGTTTCCGCAATCGCAAATTCTTTCCTTTCCAAAAATTTCCTCACACTTCCCTCCATTTCCGCTTTGATTTCCGCCTGGAGCACGCGCCTCGGTTGTATCTGAAATCTAATCTGCGTCCACATCGCTTTGTCAAATACAGAGGTGTACGTCTTTAGTACGTTTTTGCAGTTGCGGATGTTTCCCAAACAAGCTAAAATTTTGCTGCAGAAGGGCAATAACCATCACACGCTGATATGCCTGATTAGCAGAAGCGCTGCGTCAAAATAATTGTCTTCCACGTATTAGTTTACGTCAGATTCCACAGGAAAGTTTTAGTTTTTTAATTTTATTTTTATTTGATAGAACTAGAGCCGCTATATAGACAGGCCGACGCCCCCCCCCCCATCAAGTTTAAGTTTCACCACTTCGGATCCAACTTATTAACTTTACTTTCATTTTTCATTGTTGCGGAGCAGGGTTACCAGAGTAGAGTTTCAGACATTGCCAAACTTTGCCAAATTCACGTGCCGCTAATAATTTTGCACACTGGAAATTTACCAAAACGATATAACTTGCCAGAAAAGACAACCACTCATTAATCGGCAGAAAGAAATAGCACGAGCTGGATTCAAAGTGGTGAAACTTATTCTTGATGCGTCGGATCGTCGACAAGGGGCCTTAAGCCTTGGTTTCCTAGGAGTGAAATCTTTTATCTCTGGCGAGGCGACGGTCACCGCCTTCGTCTGCGCATGCGCCTGAGCCGCAGATTGACGTCGCTTCATGCCACGCTCCAATCAAACTGGTTCTGATTCCAGCGTGCAGTGGTGCAGTCGCGCCCGGCGTCGTCGACGATTGTCGCGTTTTCTAGGAAACCAAGGCTTTAGATACATGAACATCATCGGCGAAACAATTTTTGCGATACGACGGGTAGTTTTTTTTTAAAAATGATTTTTAAAGTTCAAGCGAGGGTGATGTCATATGGTCGAAAATTTTCGCTCTTCGATCGCAAGCGTCAGTGAGAAGCTTTGTGTTTAAACTCGAGAGGAAAAAGGTTTTTTTCGCTCTTCCACAGCGCCGTTCCTCAGGGCTGCCGTAACAGGCTAAAGTCGCCAAATAATGTCTAGTTAAAAATTTGATTCATGGTCTTCACGAATCCAATCTTCATAGCAAATGAATGGACTTAAACTACAGTGAACTCTCACTTATACACCGCCTCATTTATGCGCCTTTTTCACTTATTCGACGATTTTGAATAGTCCCAGCATATGCCATAGCAAAATAATGATAGTATCATTCGTTTATGCGTCGCACTGAAGATATATGTTTCACTTATGCGCCGAATTTTCGATAAAATGTTTAAAAAATTATTATTTTTTTTAATAAGCATTTTTCTTCACTTTCCTCTTTAATCTTTTGCCTTCATTGCTCACGGAAGGCATCGGTGTATCGAAGCAAAGAGAGCCGAAAACTGGTAGCAAATGCAAAATTAGAACACCAGTAAGAGACCGCACAGTGATACGATACAGCTCGTAAATTTAAGGCAGAGTGGATTTCTACCTCCAGTTTGGTTGCTTCCTATTCCCCGCTGAAGAGTGTCAATAAGCCCGAAACTGGCGTCCTTGGATGGAAAAATCGAGTTGTTTGTGTGTTGAATGAGCAGAGGAGTCGGCTCGAGTTGAGACAGAAAACGTACAGCTTCCGTTTTTACGAGTACCATTAAGGTGGAAGTCCGTTTTTGCTCAGACACGCATTCCGTTTATAGGGCAGGCAGCCATTTTCAGTGTCTTTTTATATATCGAGGGTCTGTATGTTGCACATTAATAATAATAGACTTTATAACTTCGCAAGTCATTTGTCAAAGTGCATTGAATTTTGGAAAAATCCTAACGAAACAACATTACTGAAATTTGGAATCGTTCTATAAATTTAAAAAGCTAAAAGTGAAGTTCTCATTTAAAAATAAGATTAATGCTTAATCCGATAATTAAATGCTAAAGGGTAAACTTTTTCCACACAAGACAAATTCTCACAGCAAAAAGACAAGGATAGGAGAGAGAGGGAAAGTAAGAGAAAGTACGTCCATGTCCGAGCCGGGATTTGAAACCGGGAATTCTCCTTCTTCAGTCAGACTTTTTTTTCCCCAAAAGCCATCAGCTTCAATATACATGAGGACTGCGTAATATGCGTTTTGCCTGCTGACAAACACAGGACAGATTTACGGCACAAAGAGGATTAAATAACATCCATGGCCAAGGCGGGATTCGAATCCGCGACAACTTGCTTGCGAGGAGAGTACTCTACCTCTAGGCCCACGTGGCCCCCTTTAGTTAGACTTCTCTGACTACTAGAGAAGGTGGCCGGTTCCCATTTTCTGAAAGTAAGCAACCAGCTCTAGCAGTGGTCGGAAGTAAGCTCGCTACAAGTAGCGAAACTACTGTAGTAGCTACATTTTTTAGTAGTTTGTAGTGTAGCGCGCACTACTTTTTAAAAAAAGTAGAGTAGTGAGTAGCGCGATGCAAAAAAAAAAAAAAACAGTAGTTTGTAGCGATTTCTGGAAACTACTTTTAAATTAAAAAAATAAATAAATGAAAAAAAAAAAAATTTAAGAACGAAGTAAAAAAAAAAAAAAAAAAAAACAAGGTTTAATTGACTGTGACTGGTGCAAATCTCGCACTAGTACAGCAGTGGACGCAATGAGAAATAAGAGCCATAAAATTATGAGCTGCTCTTAGATACACTATTTTAACGAAATACATTTTATCTGTTTGATGTCTTTGGTTTATTTGGCATCATAATTTTTATATTCCTTTAAATAATTTTCATGTTCCTAAATATTCCCTGGCAAGAAATTAAAAAAAAATTGAAGGTTGAATTATTTCAATCTTCAACTTTTGAATCCTTTCTTGTGGCGAATATTCGTAAAAATTGTAAAAAAAATCTAAAAAGGGCAAATTTTAGCAAGAAAAAAAAAACAAAAAGGAACAGTAACCAATAAATTCAAAGACAATTCCTAGCTCTATTCCATATTCAAATGAGTTATGTAATTTATTAATGCAAAACACTTTTCGAATTTTTTTGGTCAATCCTCAAACGGTGTATGCTTTTTATTTATTTACTTTTTAAAAAGTAGCGAAGTAGCGACTACAATACAAAAGTAGTTTGTAGTCGCTACATTAAAAAAAAGTAGTTGTAGTTAACTACATTTACAGTTAATGCAGTTGTAGTTCGCTACAAAAGAAATGTAGTTTTTCCAACCCCTGAGCTCAAGCATATATCGTCCTTGCAAAATTAAACAAATAGCTAAAAAGAGAGCCAAGAAAAAAAAAAAACTGGTAGCTAATGTGAAATTAGAGCGCCAGCGAGAGACCGCATTTTGGTACGGTACAGCTTGTACCAATGTATACCTTCAGCTCGGTAACTTCCTATTCCATGCTGACGAGTGCTAACAAGCATGGATGGAATGACCCAGTTGGCGGCGTATTGCATGATTTTGCCCTAGCCCTGGCTTTTGGGTTATTATTATATTTACTTAAGGTTACAGTGGACAAATAAAATTGATTTTTTTCAACTATTGATTTATATGTCTAAAACTTGGTGTGCTTGTATTCCCAAGTAGCACACTTCGTTTTTTAAAGGTTGTAAAATGGTTATTAACGTTGTGACAACGGATTAAAAACGTTTATAAAACGTTAAAACGTTTTTTGTGCTACCTGGGTTATTGTATATTTACTACATCTGAAAGCATAAAATACACAAATTAGTGCAAAAACAATGAATACTTTTTTTTTTAATTTCAAATTTAAATATTTTATTCAACAAAATTTCAAACTGTTTCAGGCGTCACATTTTTTTTTTCAAACTTTGAATTTCCACTTAATTTCCAATCATTAGGCATGATTGCACAAAACAATGCATTACATGCAATGTTTTTTGTGATAGTTTATAAAAGATAGCTGAAAATGAAAATTTATAAGATTTTTTCAACTGAAAATTTTTATTTTCAGCCATCTTTTATAAACTATCTCATAAAACATTGCATGTAATGCACTGTTTTGTGCAATCGTGCCTAATGATTGGAAATTAAGTGGAAATTCAAAGTTTGAAAAAAAAAAATTGTGACGGCTGGAACATTTTGAAATTTTGTTCAAGAAATATTTAAATTTGAAATTTGAAAAAAAGTATTCATTGTCTTTGCACTAATTTGTGTTTTTTATGCTTTTAGATGTAGTAAATATACAATAATACAAGCACACAAAGTTTTAGACATATAAATCAATAGTTGAAAAAAATCAGTTTTATTTGTCCACTGCAGCCTTTAAATCTAACCGTATAAACGGTTTGATTTTAAGTAAATGACTAGTCTGAGTAAATCTACCAAGATGACTGATTTCTTGTTCTTGTTGTTGTCCTGTCCCTGCTAGGCTGGCAACTGTGGGTGCACAGTTTCACTTTTCCAGCAGTACCGTTATTTAGTGTGAAATCCGAGTTCCGCAGTACATCCATGCCATAGATACTCGTTTATAGGGTGGGCATCCATTCACAGCATAACAGCACATTCACACAGGACTGGGACAGGAGAGAGAAAGTACATCCATGCACGGACCGGGACTCGAACCCGGGACCTCCCATCCGGGTCAGACTTCTCTTACCACTAGACAAGGTGACCGGCGATTGATTACTTAAATTTAACCCCTTTATGCCCAAGTTTTTTTTAACAATTTTTATTTTCAATTTTTATCTGCTCAAAACTCTTACTTGGAATGGTTTACATACATATTAGGCTTAAAATAGTTCGTCGTTGCCATATTTATTAAGTTATTTAACGTCTTGTTTATGGGATAGTTTGCAGATATGTGAGCAAAATACGACCCTACTTGACTTTACTTTTGCAAAGTGACCTTACAGAAGGCATCTGTGATCAATTTTAAGCAAATCATTTTAAAATAGTTTAATTTTATGAAAAAAGAGTTCGCAAAAAAAAACTTACTTTCTGTGGTTACGCCATGCTGGATCGTTGCTTGACTGATTTGTCTGAAAATAGTTGTCATTAAATAAACTCTGATGTCCAAATTGTGGTTGTAACTGGTTTTCTCAAGAAGAAGGACTCTTTAACTTGTGAAAAAACAGCTTTAGTAAAATGATATACCCATTGCAGGTTTTTGGTTGCAGTAATTAACAAGCGTCCCGTTTTCAATCTACTGGACATAAATGGTACTATCTTAGGGACAAAAGTGGTCTAACATCAATCAAACAATGCATCTGAAGCTTAGACACCAGTTTTCTACAGCGCGGCATTTGTACACAGACCACCACATGTGCACTCTTGGAATCAAAACGACCGATAAATCAGCTCACCTTATATAGGGGTCTTAATTTTCAAAACTTTCCACCTGACAACCCTGGTCTGAGAGACTGAGATAGGAAGCACAAAGTGTCTCAAAAAGGGGCCGTGGTAGTCCGAGTTGGTAAGGCGTCGGACTCGTGACCGGAGGGAACCGGGTTCAACCCCAGCTGATCAAACATCCACCGTCTTGATTAATGGTGGCTGGGGGACGTTAAAAATGTCGTGGGCACACAGTCCTCCAAGTGAACGATACCTCTGGGGTGCTGAGTCAGTTGTTGTCTCGACCCTTGGTTCTGGTTCAAAAAGAACAGAGCGCCCTTCAGGGCCCCATCCCGGTTAAACAATAAGTTGTGGTAGGTACGGGGGCCCTGGAGTGTGTGAAGTGTCTCAAAAAGGGCTTAATTACTAGTGTCTGATTAAAGGGCCCCCCACCTGCGCGAAGGAACTACTTGAGGAAATCCTCCATGTGTGTATGGTTTATTCTGTTGAGATATTCCTGCGGATCTCTCTGTTGAGGGATTCCTCAAGGAATTCCTCTGAGGTTTTCCTCAAATCCGATCGTACTGTGTGGATGGATAGGAGGTTTTCCTCAAGCCTTCGTATATTCCCGTAGCGTCTTAGAAATTAAAGGAAATCATCAAGGCCGTTCTTAGGATTTTCTGGAGCGTGTGGAGGCCCCTCTATTTTGAGGTTTGCCTCGAGGAATTCCTTTGAGGTTTTCCTCAAGGAAACCCTTCACGTTTTCCGGAGCGTGTGAACGGCCCTTAAGCGTTATCGTGCAACTGAGCTCTAGCGCTCGCCTGCAGATTGATTTTAGCCTCACTTGGTTTGAATGAAATGAATTGAAATGAAGTGTAGAAATAAACAAGAAGAAGAAAAAAAGGATGGAACATTCTTATTTGTCTTGGACTAATGGAGGCAAAGCCGCTTTTCCAAGTGTAGCAGAAGCCTCACAACTAAACAAATGAACAAATTCTTATTTGTTTTTTGTAAGAAGTTTGAGATGTAAATGCCGGCCACCTAGTCTAGTGGTCAGAGCAGTCTGCTACTGCTGGTGTGGCTCCGGGTTCGAGTCCCGGCTGGGGCATGGATGTGCTTTCTCTCTCATGTCCTGTCCTTTCCTTGTGTGAATGTGTGGAGTGAAAGGTTGCCTACCCTATAAACGGGTACCTATGGCATGCGTGAAAAATAATTAGGATTATTGGAGGCAAAGCCGATGTATATCGTAGCATAGGCCTCAAAAATTACGATGAAAGAAAGGAAAGAAAGATGTAAATAATCGAATCGTAAATAACTAATACTAATACGATATTTTATAAAAATAATGTCTTCTGTTTCAAGAATATTCTCTCTACAACAGCGATACAATTGTAAGCACCCAGATGAAGCGGAAGGTCGGTAAGATTTTACCTTCATAAGATTATTTCAAAAGACCCGCTAACACAGTATTATTATATGAGTGTCTAGTGAAATCTGATTTACAATTCTTCGTTTTGATCTGTTAATTTATGTTCTTTGTATAAAGTGTGCTGCTTAGAGAAAAAAAAATGGTCAATTTAACTATCTCAACTGTACTACATGATAAGTGTTTCAGTTGCTCGTGTATGTAGGGTCATTCCATAGAAATGTCAACCTTAGTCGAAGAAAAAAAAAATACGGAAGCGAAAAAAGTATCAAAAAATAAAATGAATAACTAAATAAATAAAAATCATACAACATAAGAAGTTTTTAAAAAAATTGTAAAAGTATTATAATTATCACTTATATTCGCCATAATAAATAGTTTGTAGTGTGTTTACTGCTTGTTATTTGATGGTTACGTTAGTCACGCTCCACCTTGAGTAAAAATGACACTTAAGGCTGACAAAAAATAACATTTAATAAATGTGTGTTATATTTTTAAAAGCCAAATTTACATATTTTTCAAATATATAATTAAATTTTTAACACTTGCTTATCTTCGAGAAATTTTTGCCTCACAACATGAGCATTCATTTTCAGGGTTGCAAAAATGTTATGTTAGTCACGCTGCTATTTTGGTTCAAAAAATATCAACTGTTAGTAATTTTGTTTTAAATTCTTTGCAGAAATGATACAGAGATACCATGTACATTGTAAATCCACCAGCATAACTAAAAAATATTTTTTATCCTTTAAGTTACAAGTAAAAACAGTTACAAAATCAGCTCTGGATGTTACGTTAGTCACTATGGAATGACCCTGGAACTCTGAATAAAAGATAAAATTCTAGTTCTTTGCAAATATAGAAGCAATATATTTAATACTATTGTTGAAACTAAAGGCTAAAGCATATTTCACGTTCATGTATTATACGTACATTTAAACTAACTTAGCGGATATTCGATAGTTTTGAAAATCAGAGGGAAAAATCAGTTAGAGGATCATGAAAAATATAGTTCAATCTTTAGAATGAATAATAGTATTAAGTATATTACTTTTATACTTGTTAAGAAAGTGATTCTTATCTAGTTTGATTAACTCTACAAGCGTATTTTTTAGTTTTTTAAAACTCTAAATAATTATTTTAAAAGATCCGTTAACATGTTATTATGAGTGTCTAGTGAAATTTGATATAAAATTCTTCTCTTTAATCTGTCAATTTCTGTTCTTTGTATAAAGTGTGCTGTTTAGAGGAAAAAAAATGTGGTCACCTTAACCCATTTATACCTAGTAGCCTAAAAACGGGACGCTTGTTAGTTACTGCATACAAAAACCTGTAATGGGTATATCATTTTACTAAAGCTATGTTTCATAAGTTAAACAGTCCTTCTTGAGAAAACCAGTTAAAGCCACTATTTGGATACCAGAGTTTATTTATTGACAGCTATTTTCAGACAAATCAGTCAAGCAACGATCCAGCATGGGTAGCCAAAGAAAGTAAGTTTTTTGTGCGAGCTTATTTTTCATAAAATTAAACTATTTTAAAATGATTTGCTAAATTTGATCACAGATGCCTTCTGTTATGTTACTTTGCACAAGTAAAGTCAAGTAAGGTCGTATTTGCTCTCATATCTGTAAAATATCCCATAAACAGGACGTTAAATAACTTAATGAATATGGCAACGGCGAAATATTTTAAGCCTCAAATGTATGTAAACCATTCCAAGTAAGAGTTTTAAACAGATAAAAATTGAAAAAAAATTGCTAAAAAAAACTTGAGCATAAATGGGTTAAATGAGTAGCTTAGAATTAAAACCATTTAAATCCATTTCTTAAAAATACATAGCTCCGAATGTGGAACACTGGATCTAAAGGGATTTCGACTTAAATCTCTTACTTTTTATTTGCATTTTGTTCAAGATCTCGCGGTTTTTATGCAACTATAGCACAGCCAAAAAGAAGGGTTATGTTTTTAGCAGTCTGGGTTTGTTTCTATGTAAAGGGATGTTCCACCGTAGCTCCTAAAATATTCATCTGAATTTGATGAATGAGGTGTCAATCGATTCGTTTTTATGACGCGGATAACATAGGGTAGGTAATTAGTGAATTAACTGTTAATTGCAAGCTTTTTTTCTATTTCAACCAGAAATTTGAGTAAATATGTCTCATACTTTTGCTCAAAAATGAGGGCGAAAAAATGCTCGTACAAATAAGTACTGTATGTCGATAGAAAGCTACAATTCTTTTGCATCAGACAAAATTCGTTCGAATGTTCTAAAGTAGTTAGAACGTGAGTTATGTTTACTTTTAACTAAGTTTCTGCTAAAGGTTGACCTTTAACTGGAAATTCATTGTTGATCATGACCATTGTTAAAACATAAACACACTGATACTGGGAAATAATTCTGCAGTCGGATTACAGTTTTTTTAAGTTTGTTGATCTATTGCCTTTAAGAAATTTGTAAAGGAGCTTTTATACTTATATTATTCAAGAAACAGTTACTTTCCTAAAAAGTAGACTTAACGATTTTTGATCCTGAACAACTCAAGTATGAATCACAGTTACCCTACAGAACTGACATCAAACGAGTACGTTGAGAATGACTGGGAGAAAAAACATGAAAGATTACACATCATAAAAGTAATATCAATGCATAATAAAGCAGGCTTGATCGATTCTTAACGACTTTTTGCTCAACTTTGAAAGCCTTTTGTCTAACCAACTGCATGTTGTTTCATACACGAAAATACTCTTGAATTTACGATAATGGGGGAGATTTAAATTGATTGCGAGGCTCTCTTCCACTACAATAAACCGAACAATACACTCTCAATATTTCCGTTATTAGAAGACAATATGAAAGAATAAAAGCAATGTTTCAGTTACAAAACATTATAAAGTAAATCTCAAAGCCTAGTATAAATGATGATTAACTATTATTGGCAGTTTATACACAAAATTGAAGATTATACATTTTGTAAAAGATGAATCAGTCACTTGCTTGTTGACTTTAGGACATATTATTCTACGAAAAGAGAGACCAACACAATGAAATGCGTAGTTCATTATAAAAGTGGTGTAATTCCATATTTTCTAAAATTCTTGTTTGTTTGCTAAATGGTTCCTTATTTCAGGATCGTATTTAAGGGGTAAGTTTTTAGGGTTCAAACTCCCTCCGAAATTTTTCAGAACTATTCCAAAAAATGTTTTTTAATACCCTCTTTTGCTGAAAAATAATGTTATTAATATTTTATTTTTAATTTATTATTTACTTTCTAATTTCATTTGAAAAATGATATTATCATTAGTGAATGATAGCACAAATTAATTGATTTATCTGCAGTATTTATCTTTATTGTAGTTTTAGCAAACATAATTTCATACATTACAATACACCTTTTTAACTGGGGTGAAGATGCTTTGTACACATCAGAATTGTTTCCTTTATTGGAAAGATTTGTTATTATTTTCTTTCTCGTGTTAATGCCTCTTAACACTTTGACTGCCATGGCTATCATATGTGATATCCAGTGATATTTCCGTTGAGACACTGGCTATCCGATATGATAGCCAGGGTGTTTCAACACTTCAGACCATGGCTATCAAAGATGTTATCAGTTACATGAAAATCGTATTGGTGTTTGATTCTTGGGCTCCCTACGATGTGTTAGGTATACGTGGTTTGCGCAAATTGGTATATGTCTTCAATGTCTTCAGAAGTTAACTTTCTCTTGCTCATTGTAATAAAAATTCAAATAATTCAAACCTAAACAAAATAATAGAAATAAAATCATATAAATAAAATAATAAAAAATATAAACATAAATCTAAATAAAGTTTATTGATAAATGACGAATTTAGCTGGCTATCAAATAAGATAGAAAGATAGACGCATGGAAGAATTTACACTAACTTTTGTGGTGTGCTTTGGCTATCATTTTTGGTAGCCAGGAGGAAAATCTCCCCATGTGTTACAAAATGAGTCAGATTGAAAAATATTGTTTTTATATATAGTTTTATGTTGAAAAAAATACAAATTACACAAAAAAAAGTTTGGCCCCGTGGTGAACATTTGCAATTTTGGCTTGGCAGTCAAAGTGTTAAGCATCTACTGTAAAAAAAAGCAATAGAAAATAGGACATGAAATCAAATTTTGTTTATCATATAGATTTCACGAAAAATGTATTGGTAAAGCACCCCGAAACAATAGTCTGGATATACGACCCTGCCTCGTTTACTTACATAATTTAGTACAATAGCGAAGCAAAGTATTTTTTGAAAGATAAATTTCTAAAGACTGATAGTAGTTAAACACTAGGGTTTTTTTTTATTTCTTGGGGTAAAAACTTGCAAGGAGTTTTATGTAATCAGGCATAGCAAAATCGCTTACAAGAAGCTACACCACTTTCACAAAGAACTACACAAATCTTGAAGGGGAAAATATGAGAGACAGCTTAGAAAACAATTTGAAATCGATTTTACCATGACAGCAATTTTATTAATGACCTCAAGCTAACACTGTGGAGTTTTTTCAAAATATGATTATTAAAAGAAACAAACAGGTGGTTCTTTTTCTTTATTTTGGTAACATGAACAAAGTTATGGCACATTAAAATCGTGAATTTCTCGCTTGTTTTCAACTAAAAATAATTAAACGCCGATTTGAAAAGGTTGCGGTACGAGAAGCTTTTAGGTTTGGGGAAAGCAAATATTTAGGTTGTAAGAATTTTCTTGAAAATGCAAGAGAAATACTTTGGATTTTAAGCATTGAGACCAGCTTTATGAAGTAGTCCCATGTGAACTAGAAGTTGGGGTTGCTTTCTTTTGGTTAGATGACCTGAGTTCGATACCTAGTAATGGGGAAAACGACCTCTTCTTCAGTGTCATATGACAGTTCAAGGACTTTACGGTGAAATTCCGGGAGTTACGGATGAAAAGTTTTACGATGTCTAAACCGTGTCATATGACAGTTCAGGGACTTCACGGTGAAATTTAGGGAATTACTGATGAAAAGTTTTACGATGTCTAAACCGTGTCATATGACAGTTCAGGGACTTCACGGTGAAATTTAGGGAATTACTGATGAAAAGTTTTACGATGTCTAAACAGTATCATATGACAGTTCAAGGACTTTACGGTAAAATTTAGGGAGTTGCGAAGAATAGTTTTACGATGTCTAAACTTACATTAAAGAGTAAAACGTTTTTGAAACATAGTGAGTGAAAAAAGGGAAAGTCGCTTTGTTGAATTTGACAATTTGAAACTACTGAGTACGCGAAATACAAAGCATCAGTTTTGAAACTGAGATCATTTTTCTTAGTCAAAATTATAGTGGTACATACAGCGTCGATGGAGTTGTGGTAAAACAATTTTATGACACATGCTTATTTAATACCGAAATAGCTTTTTGATCTTGTGCACTTTGTGATACGTTCATTAATATTTTTTTTCAATTGTTTACTTTTGATACACTGGCGCAAAAGCATTTCCGAAAATCTATTAGAGCTCTTGTGTTTTGATTGTTTCCAGAAACTCATTTGTCTATGGTCAGGATTAATATTTTCTGATCATCTTGATAAAATGTTATTTGCAAATGTACATAATATGTAAAAACTTGACTAAAAAAACTAAGCTAAATGAAGTTACGTTCGAACTTTATTATATTTTGACCACATAACAATAGAAAGAAACTCATTTGGAAATAAACATGTCACTAAGGCAATCCTTCATTGGAAAAATTTTATCTCTCTTTGGAATAACTTTTACGAAATCAACTTCTGCCTGCACCTTTCTAAATAAAAGACTGAAACCTCTTAGTATCTATCTACAAGCAATGTCTGTTTACAACATGTTGATAATATTTAAAGATTTTGCCACAAAAGCAAGCCTTGCAGATTCTATATGTAACTCGTTTTCGCTGTTGCTTTTGTACGTTGTGCAGTTCAAAGAACAAGCCTTATTCGAATTACTCAACAACTTTGACCAACTTCTGAAGTTCTCAACCATAAATATCTCAAAAGAATTCAGGCTGCTTAAACTTACTGTGTTTATAATTGCTGTTGTTCCTTTTATTTTTGCTGTAACCATGACCATTGCGTTGCTGGAAGACCGACCCAGCTCATATATAAAATTCTGGTTCTATGGGCATGTACCACATCTTGATCGACATTTACAAGACTTCCTTATGCTTATTTGTTCTACTGTGTACTATAGCGTGTTTATAACACCGTGCATATTTGCAGTTGTGTACGTATTTTTCTGCAATCTCCTAGTAAAATGCATTCGATTCAACGGCCGCTATGTGACTTTCGATGACCAACAGCTCGTTTTTAAAGTCCAACTGCATCAACTGATCACCACCTGTTTCCATCAGCTGGACAACTGCTTTTCATTTCCCATTTTTCTAATGTTGCTGTACTTCTTCACCAGTATCTTCATGGCTATTACTTTAATACTGCAACATACTCAAGTACCGACATCCATTATTATACAAGAAGGTACACTGATTTTCGCAGTATCTGGTACATCCATCTGGGGCATCATAACTTTCGCTGCAAATGTATCGTCCAGTGTGAATCAAGTGGTGTCCAAGTATAGACTGGCTTATCAGAGTTACATCACAAACTATGGCTGCTGTTGTTGTTCTTCAGAAAAGCGAGTTTTGGGGACATTGAAGGCACTAATAAACGTCGAAATACTGCATCTCACCGTTTTTAGAATGATAAATATCAGACGAAACTTAATTATAAGTTCTCTGGGTTGTTTTCTGACGTACGGGTTTTTGATCTTACAGTTCAGTCCCAATGTTTAGTTGCACGTTTCCCTTCTAAATGTGTGATTGACTTTTCGTTCACGTTTTATATAGACTAAAATCAGTGGTCGGAAGTAGCGCGCTACAAGTCGCGAAACTATTGTAGTAGCTACATTTTTTAGTAGTTTGTAGTATAGCACACTATTTTTTTAAAAAAAGTAGTGAGTAGTGCGATACAAAAAAAAGTAGTTTGTAGCGATTTCTGGAAACTACTTTTAAATTAAAAAAAATAATAATAAATGAGAAAAATTTTAAAAAAAAAGAGAAGAAAGGTTTAATTGACTCTGACTGGTGCAAATCTTGTACAGCAGCGGAAGTAGTGAGAAATAAGAACCGTAAAAATATGAGCTGTTCCCCTTAGAACATCATTTTGATGAAATTCTATCTGTTTGATATCATTGATTTATTTGGCATCATAATTTTTATACTCCTTGAAATAATTTTCATGTTCCTAAATATTCCCTGGTAAGAAATTAAAAAAAAAAATTGAAGGTTGAATTCTTTGAATGTTTCAACTTTTCAATCATTTCTTGCGGCGAATGTTCCTAAAAATCGTAAAAAAAAATTTTAAGCGGACAAATTTTAGCAAAACAAAAAGGAGCAAAAAGGAAAAGTAACAAATAAATTCAAAGACAATTCTTAGTTCTATTCCATATTCAAATGAATTAATTTATGTAAACCACTTTTCGAATTTTTATGGTCGATCAACAAACGGTGCATACTTTTCATCTATTTATTTTTTTTTTAAGTTACGAAGTAGCGACTACAATTCAAAAGTAGTTTGTAGTCGCTATATTAAAAAAAAAGTAGTTGCAGTTAACTATATTTATAACAAAGTAGTTGCAGTTGTAGTTAGCTGCAAAATAAATGTAGTTTTCCTAACCACTGATTAAAATGCTTAGTTTTAGTGTTTAATAAAATATGTCTAATTTTAACCCTTTAAATGTTACACTAGTTTATTACCCGGCGTTGCCCAGGTGCTTATTAAAAATGATAGCAAAAATTAGAATTAAATTTCGGTTAGAACATCGAATGTTTAAAGTAATTAGAACATGAATTATAATTTTTTTAAACTGATTTCATACTAAAATGAAATAAGTGAGCCTTAAATGGATAATACATTGTTAATCGCCATCTTTGTTGGAAAATACTCACATTTAAATGTGTTAAATTTTATCAATTGGTATGCTTAAAGGCTTAGCTCCATTACTCTATCTGTTCAAAATTGAAAGAAAATGGCCATTTTGAGACAAAATATTGAATTTTGAGCTCTTTAGCTTTTTTTTTAATTTTAAAAACAGCCTATGTGACTTCTAGTGCATCAAGGAACCTCTGTGCCAAGTTTGATGAAAATCCGACGAGAACTGGATTTGTATGAGGAACAAACATAAACAAACAAATATGTATACAAATATACCTACATCCATTTTTATATACATAGATATATACAGAGTATGAAAATATTGACAATCAGTGTGGTCAAAGGTCCCCTACGCCTTAGGGCACCTAAGAAAACTGTTTCCGATAGCAGGTACCATCTGCTGTCGACTTCTCAGCAAGGTACAAGGAATGGTAGTTTCAATTTCAAGTACCAGCATCATTCCAGTCATTTAAGATTCATAATACTGAATTTTTGCCCAAGTTTTTTTTAACAATTTTTTTCACATTTTATCTGCTTAAAACTCTTACTTAGAATGGTTTACATACATTTTAGGCGTGAAATAGATCGCCGTTGCCATATTTATTAAGTTATTTAACGTCCTGTTTATGGGACACTAGGCAGATATGTGCGCAAAATACGACCTTACTTGACTTTACTTTTGCAAAGTAACATTACAGAAGGCATCTGTGATCCATTTTAAGCAAATCATTTTAAAATAGTCTAATTTTAAGAAAAATAAGTTCGCCAAAAATTTTTACTTTCTGTATCTAGCCATGCTGGATCGTTGCTTGACTGATTTGTCTGAAAAGAGCTGTCAATCAATAAACTCTGATGTCCAAATAGTGGCTCTGACTGGTTTTCTCAAAAAGAAGGACTATTTAACTTGTGAAAAACAGCTTTAGCAAAATGATATACCCATTGCAGGATTTTCTATGCAGTAATTAACAAGCGTCCCGTTTTTAGGCTAATAACTTTTAAGTGAATCGTCCGAATGGAATAACTTTTTTTTTGTTCGAAAGATTTCGGAGAGACTCATTCCCATATTTCACTTTTCAATTTGAACCATTTTTCGTTCAATGATGAAACGTTCAGAAAATTTTTTAACATGAGCGCCTACTGGGAAATTTAAATTTAATGTTGATTCTGAACTTAAAGGCAGATTTCCTTCAACCTAACTTTGTAAAAAAATGGTTTTGATAAATAATGTATTGTAAAGTACTTTTCTGAATAATTTTCGGTGAGGACTCTTATTCCGATTCCGACTCCGCAAACATGGCGGAAATGCAGTCTCAGAAAAAAATGACTGACTGGGCAGACGATTTTTTGTTTAATTATTTATTATTTTTTATTTAATTTATTATTATTTATCTATTTTTTTTTGGCAGACGATTTTTTTTTGTTTACAAACATTTTTCTTTCACTAGAGCATTTTATTCTTTATTTATATTTAACAACTGGCAACGGATTAAAAATAAAATTCGAGACATTTATTAACGGACGAGGTTTTTTTTTCTTTCTTTGATAAAATGTGTTTTGATGTTCTTTGTACTGTTATTTTATTTATTAATTTTTTTTCTTTTGAAAACGATTGTGGAATTTTTCTACGGAAGAACTATAACAGTTACATTCTTTAAAAGGCGCGACAAAACTTTATTTACTCGTTTATTTACTTTTTTCGTATCCATTTCATCTGATGAGAGGGGTATACTTTGCTTTTAGAAATCAGCTTTAAGTGCTATAAAGGTATGTTTAACATAATTTTAAGTTTCAGATATTCAAGAGAATATTGATCAGATGCTACAATGCCGATGTCGATGTACATTTCATTTCACACTCCAGGGTCCCCCGTACCTACCACAACTCGTGGTTTAACCGGGATAGGACCCTGAAGAGCACTCTGTTCTTTTTGAACCAGACCAAGGGTCGAGCGAACCCCTTGGCCCAGCACCCCCAGAGGTATCGTTTCACTTGGAGGACTTTGTGACCACGACATTTTTAACGTCTCCCAGCCACCATTAATCAAGACGGTGGATCTTTGATCGGCTGGGATCGAACCCGGGTCCCTCCGAACACGAGTCCGACGCCTTACCGATCGGACTACCACATCCCGATGTCGATGTACGAGAAAGTAGGCTCGTTTAGTTCTTGACAGAACTTCTTGTAAAAGGTTGTAAAATGGTTATTAACGTTGTAACAACCGCTTGAAAACGTTTATAAAACGTTTAAAGGTTATTTGTGCTACCTGGGTAAAGGTGCCTTGTGTAACCTGTAGTTTTAAAAACAGTGCAGCCACCTTATTGGTTCCCCTGCCACGCGACCCCATAGGATTCTTGAAAGTGCATTCTGATTGAGTTGTTTTCTCCAGACATGTTGAAGACATCTCAGTCTGTTACTTCAGATGACTTGAGTAACTTGAGACTCTTTGTAGAGCTTATAAAGTATATTGAATCTGGCACGCCAACATCCATGCTTGTTAACTAGCCCAAATATAGTTAGAAGTACCTTTCTTTCAAAAATTTCCAGGGCTCTTATGTTGTCCAAATTCAATGTCCAGGTTTCTCTAGCATATAGCATTACAGGCAATACTAGTGTTTTGTATAATCTCAGTGTAGTTTTTCTGCTAATAAATTTGGATCTTGATTGTTTTTTCAACCCGAAGAAACATATTAGCCGACGTTATTCTGTTGTTAATTCTGCTTTTAGCTTGTTTTACAGGGTGTTAATAGCATGATAAAATTTTAATGAATCGGTCCTCAGTTTTTGTTCTGTGTTCTCACCATTAGTTTATTTATTCCAGTGGTCCCAATCTACGGCCTGCGGGTCACAGCTGGACAGTAAAACTACTCCGTATGGTGCGTTGTTTCGTTCAATGTTAAAAATCAAACGTCACAGGAAGTGATAATGTCACAAATTCGGAGCAAAATGTTTAGAAATTGGTTTCTGAAAAGCATGCATTTATTAAAATAAGCATCAAGTAATGATAGCGCCAATTATTGATTTGTAATTTCCTTTTCTATTCCATGTTTTCCCATGTTATTTAGGAAATCTATATACAGGGTGTCCACTCCAATCGTGGACCAATAGCTAATTTCTAAACTGTTAGAGATAAGCATATAGTTTATTTAGGAAAAAATCTCCAAATTACGAAAGGAATTTTGGGTCCATTCAATGTTTTTCAAAAAATCAAATTTTGAAAGAGTTACGAAATTTAAATTTTTATACAGCCCCCCAGTCCTATCAATCATATTTAGTAAAACATTCTTGACACTGTAACGTTTAAAACTAAAAAAAAATCACTGCTCTACGACAAAAATTGACCGAGTTATGACGTTTTGAAAAATCAAGATTTTGAAAGATTTCGCATACGGTCCCTTAAGCGATCTCTCGATGACGTCATGAAATAATGCAAAATCTTGATTTTTCAAAACGTCATAACTCTGTCAATTTTTGTCGTAGAGCAGTGATTTTTTTTTAGTTTTAAACGTTACAGTGTCAAGAATGTTTTACTAAATATGATTGATAGGACTGGGGGGCTGTATAAAAATTTAAATTTCGTAACTCTTTCAAAATTTGATTTTTTGAAAAACATTGAATGGACCCAAAATTCCTTTCATAATTTGGAGATTTTTTCCTAAATAAACTATATGCTTATCTCTAACGGTTTAGGAATTAGCTATTGGTCCACGATTGGAGTGGACACCCTGTATATAAAGATGACGGTGTTTGTTTGTTTGAAACCGCAGGCCAGAAGACCCCACAGCACCTACAGACCTGAAACTAGGCTCTAAAATTCGAACGTATCCCAGTAAAATGCATCTCGAAGGCCAAATTTTAAATTTAGAATTATTTTTCAAGGCTTAACTCTGCACGCAGAACTGAAACACTAGATCCATTTTCCATTACAAGCTGCTCTTTCTTCAGTGGTTTAAATTTACGTATAGAGTTAAGCCTTGAAAATTTATTCAATTTGAATAATTAATATCTCCTGTTACTTAAATAATGTCTTTTTGATTTATTTGGCGAATTGTTTTAAACTTTAGGTTACCAGATATAGTATTTTTGATACTACGGTAGTATGTTTTCGGCCCAAATAAGGAGCGTAGTATTTTTTGTAGTATTCTGTTAAAAAGTAGTTTATAAATGGTATTTTTAATTTCTTTAATAAGAGGAAAATTTAAAAAGTCAAACATTTTAGAATTCAAATTATCTACTTATATTAAAAACTGAGTATCTTTCTATCTTTCTTTCTATCTTTCTTTCTATCTTTCCTTCTATCTTTCTTTCTATGTCACGCTTCTTTCTCTTGAACGCCAATGAACTGAAAGTCGAACCAGGTACCGATAGATAGGTAATTTTTCAGGCTTCATTAGTTTCAATCTATATAATTATACGATTTTAATTAACGAAGATATCAATTAATAAGTAGTCAAATTTAAAGCGATTAAGCGTAATAAATGATTAAATATGAAATCCATTGTTGAAACGTAGTTGCTATGAAACAGTGATAACAATTATAATGAGAATTTTGAATAAAGGCTTAACTAAATCAAACACGAAACTCATAAGCGGGCCACTTACATAGTATTTTTATCGCTAGCTACTTGTAATATTTTGAAACATTCATTTGTTGAAAAGCCATCTACTTATATTAAAAACTGAGTATCTATGTCTGCTTTTTTCCTTTGAGCGAGCTGAACTTGCTAAAACTTTCCTCACCATCTTGAAGGCGCGAAGCATCTCAATAATTCGAATGATTTTTTTACATAGGAAAAAAGTAAAGGCGTGAAGCGCCTGTTAGCGAGCCGCCTTGGCGGGGAGTAGTTTCTTGACATTTTCCTCACTACTTTCAGGGCACGAAGTGCCCGTGCAACGCCGGGCCACGTGCGTGGTACGTTTTGAAATCGAATTAACATTAAATTATATCAAATAATATAACTTCAGAATGAGGTAAAAGTTAGAGAAGGGGGACGTTATGCATCAACATGCCGCAGGAAGCTAATCTAGCTGCCCTGGCAGCTAGTCTACTTACATTAAAAACTGAGTATCTTTCTAACTATCTTTCTTTCTATGTCACGCTTCTTTCTCCTGAACGCCAATGAACTGAAAGTCGAACCAGGTACCAATAAATAGGTAATTTTTCAGGCTTCATTAGTTTAAATTTATATAATTATACTATTTTAATTAGCGAAGATATCAATTAATAAGTAGTCAAATTTAAAGCGATTAAGCCTAATAAATGATTAAATATGAAATCCATTGTTGCATTGCAAAACGTGGTTGCTATGAAACAGTAATAATAATGATAATGAGAATTTTGAATGAAGGCTTAACTAAATCAAACACGAAACTCATAAGCGGGCGACTTACGTGTAGTATTTTTATCGCTAGCTGCTTGTAATATTTTGAAACATTCATTTGTTGAAAAGCCATCTACTTATATTAAAAACTGAGTATCTATGCCTGCTTCTTCGAGCAGAACTTGCTGTAACTTTCCTCACCATTTTGAAGGCGCGAAGCATCTCATTAATTCGAATGCTTTTTTTGATGCAGGAAAAAAGTGAAGGCGTGAAGTGCCTGTTAGCGAGCCGCCTTCGCGGGGAGTACTTTCTTGAAACATTCTTTACTACTTTAAAGGCGAGAAGCGCCCGTGCAACGCCGGGCCACGCAGCTAGCTGCTTGGGCATTAGTGGGCCACGTACGTAGTATGTCTTAAAATCTTATGAAAATTGAATTATATCAAATAATATCACATCAGAATGAGATAAGAGTTGGGTGGCGGGGGGAACATTATGCATCAACATGCCGCAGGAAGCTAATCTAGCTGCCCTGGCAGCTAGTTATTTTTTATTAAAAGATGTGAACATTCTTTTTACAAAATAATGTCAATATTTAGTACTTCAATACTACTGCAATAATAATATCTGAAACAGCTGTAGTGCTGAACCTGTTTCTAACCTGAAACTAACTATGAGTGCTGAGGGTTAGTAAAATGATTTTTGTAAATTTTCCACAACGATTAAAAAATTTAGTCTCAAAACTAAGCTTTTTTATTACGCTTTTATTAGTTTCACATGTGGGTTTGTTTGTATGTATGTATCTAAATGAAAGATAAAATTCACGTTCTTTGCAAATATTGAAAGAAATATGTTTAGTACTGTTGTTAATACTAAAAGCTAAACTATATTACATGTTGATGTATTATAAGTGTTTTAGTTGTTTGTGTATGTAACTCTGAATAAAAGATAAAATTCACGTTCTTTGCAAATATAAGAGTAATATATTTAATACTATTATTAATACTAAATGCTAAACTATATTATTGATGTATTAAAAGTGTATCTAAAAGCGTATTTTTTAGTTTTTTTTTTACCAGTTTAAAGATTATTCCTTGGAAGCGATTTCATTAAAAATAAAAAATATCGTCAATTTACAGAGTCCATTTCTTAAAGTGTTGATCACTATGAACACCATAACGTAAATATATGAAAATAGAGGAAATCAGTAAAAATACAGGATTTTTTTTAAAGGAACCACGAATGTTTCAAATTCAGAACGGAAAAAAAAAACTTTCGGAAGAACTTAATTTGTATTCAAACTTAAGAGAAAATATTTTTTAAAAAAATGCACCTTGTTAATACTGCTTAATGTTTTGAAGTTATGCGCTCAGAAATACTATGTATTGATCATTCCATCTTCAAAATATTTGAGTATTTTATGCGAGATTGATGTAATCTTTACAAAAAAAATTGTGTTATTTTAATGAACTAAAATTTTTAATGAAAAAAAAGCCAATTCTTGTATTGCTTTAGTACTTTTTTTAAAGGCAAGATATTTAAGAGTTTGAACTCATGCACCGGATTTTGCTTTAAGTATGAGCGGACATTTTCAAACTTATTCTAAAAAATAAAATTCGTAAGAGTTATAAAGTTTACATTTTTGCTCATCATTTTGTTATATATATATATATATATATGTGTGTGTGTGTGTGTGTGTGTGTGTATGTATGTATATATAAGTATAAGCGTCTAGGTATAAGCCTATAACGTATAAGCGGGAAACCGAGAAAAAGAAGAACGGAGAATTAAGAAACGAAAAAATGAGGAACGGAAAAATGACGAACGGAGCATTTTCAAAATCACGGAAATATAATTAACGAAACGGAAAAACTCCGGCAACTCAGCTGCCGTATATTTTCCCGTTATTTTCAGGACATTTTTTTTTAACAGTGTGCAACGTTTCTTGAAAACAACATCGTGACGTCAGCGTAATGTTAGTCTATGAAAAACGAGCTAGATAAAACGTCACAGCCTACTTGGCGAATTAGAGGAGATCGCTGACTGCTTGTGAGCTCTTATTGGCTCCGCCCGTAGTGACGTTCAGTGTCAAGTCAAGCTGCTTTCTAGTATAGTCAAACTTTCATGACACGCAACAAGTTTTGAAGTAATTTTTTTAAATTCCTTTTTTAGCGGTGTGGCGTGTAAACTAGATAATTTTTAAGGGTTTTTTTAATCAAAGAAAGAAAAATTACAATCATAAAACAAAAATGAAAGTAAAAAAAAAAAAATGATGGAAAAATGCTTTTTAATGGAAAAACTGAAGAGGAGAGGAAAAAGAAAACCTCGTGATACGTAAGCAGGAAAATTTTTTTTCCATGATTTTTGTTTATGATTTGGTAATTATGTAATGTGAGTTCAATTTTGTTTCGAAAGTTTTTTCCAACAAAAAACATTTCAATTTTCTGATTGATGGGTATGCTCCTACAATGATTTATTATTGATTCGAAACGATATAATAATGGCTGGCTACTCTTTCAAATCTGACAAAAAATGTTAGCAAATTATTTCTCAGAAATATGATAGATTATATCTCATATTCATGAAATCTTCTGATGAAGAAAAATCAATTTCTTAAAAACGTGACATTAACCAGATAGCTTCAAATTTTATTGAAACATAACTAAGATAGAAGATTTCAATTATTTTTTGTCATTAAATATCTTTCTTAGACATAAGAAACTTGAGAAAATTAAATGTATGCTTTTCATGAAGTTAATAGCTCCTTACTGAAGTTATATATTTTGTGCTGGTAAGGACTCAAATATCTGTAAATTGTATTTTTGCAATCTTAGATAAGAAGACATTTGTCTGGATTTCAAGATTTTTATGAATAGTTATTTCATATAATTCGGAGAAAAATATAATTTTGAAGCTGACTTAAATTCCTTCGTTTAAACCATCTGGCATAAATTAGACAGTATCTAAGAAATGATTTTTCATTTGTAAAGTTTGTCCTATAATCCGCACTTTGAAGAATCGTTTCAACCTCCAGGATTTAAAAGGAAAGTTCAAAACAAATCAAATGGTAGTGTCTTTTTATCGGTAAGCTCCCTTCTTCTGCACCGAAAAAGGAGTTAGTTCCAAGTAACCCCGAAACACGTGTATGCAGTTCTCTGAAATCTCGTGCAAAATAACGTCGAAGTTTCTTTTTAATTTTGTGCACCAAGATATTTCTTTATTTATTCATGATGTGTTTGGAAAATACATTAGAAAGAAAAATTCTGGGTGCGTTTGGTATAACGTTTTTCAAACCAAATTCTGCTCTACAACATTTGTCCAAAAAACTAAAACTCGTAAATATTTCGCTACATATATCATTTTTGTATAGCATAGTTATAATTTCCAGAAACTCTGTAATTACCAAGACAGCACTTTCTGACTTCACTTGCAACATCATATCACTGTTACTCATCTACTTGATGCAGTTTCGAGAGAAAAACTTAAAAGCATTTCTAATACATTTTTATTGTCTTTGCAAAATTTCAGGCGTAAATATTTAAGCAAAACGCAAATTGTTAAAAGTATTTTTGTTCATCCTCTTAGCTATACCATTCATCTTTGGATCTACCATGGTAATAGCTTACGACAACGACAGGACACTATCTTACAAAGAATTTTGGTTTTATGGTAACCCGCCGGTTGTAAACGAATCTGTAGAAAACTTTTTACTGTTTTGTTGCGCATTCTTATATTACAGCGTTTACGTCACACCTTGTGCTATTACAGTTCTGTATATTTTCTTCTATAGTGCCCTAGTAAGCTCAATTGCAACCAATGCCCGTCCTGGCTCTTTTACCGTCGAAGACCTAGTAGCCAAAACTAAGCAATACCACTTAATTCTGATGACCTGCCAACAACTGGACAACTGCTTTTCCTTTCCCATCTTTCTAATACTCGTGCTTTTTTTCAGCAGTACCTTCATGGCCATAGCTCTGATTCTTCACAATTTCAGCACCGCTGTCGTCATTCAAGAAGCCACGCTGATACTTGCAGTCTCCTTAAGTTCAGTTGTCGGTATCATACTGTTTGCTTCTCAAATACCAGAGCAGACTACTCAAGCAGTATCTACGTACAGGCTGTGGTATAGAAGGTACCTCATCGATCAAGCGTATTGCTATTGTATCTCGTGTTGTCGGATGTGGGGGGCACTGAAAGCTCTTAAGAGTATGGAAGTTCAGCACTTGACCGTCTCTAAGATGATCAACATCAACAGAAGTTTGTTACTTAGTTTTTTCGGATGCCTTTTGACGTCACTTCACTCCAAATTTCCAACTTCCTTGAATAAAATTGATTGTACAAATCAAATTTATACGTATGTTGTAATCCAACTCCAAAACAAGTGCTAAACATCCAAAATATCAAATATTTTCGAAGTATGTGCACTTTAATTGAGTCATTTAGAATTAAAATCAGTTAAATCTATTTCTGACTATGGACCTAAAAGAGATTTTGATTAAAATGTCTTACTTTATATTCACTTTTCGTTGAGTTCTAGTGGTTTTCGATCTGTTACCTTCAAGCCATTGGCAATGGTCTAAGATCTCATCTAGGTTGACCTACCCTTATCGAGTTTCCTAATGTGTTACATATAAAAATTTAGATTAAAGTATTACTAACACGTTGGCATACGGCTATCTAAACAAAAGCAATCCAATCATTGGGTTGTCGCGATTTTAAGCTCCAGTAGTACAGTAAAACTAGTTTTTCTGCAGGTATCTTTAAATTTTGTATGAATCTGCAGTTTTACGAAAGTTAGAAGCAGTTCTAAATCTCCTGCAAATGACGCTTAATTATTATTGATGTGATTAATAAATTATGCGCCTGTAGAATGATGTGCTTTTAAAAAAATCTACAAGAAAACTGCAGGAATTTTGCAGCTTTCTGCTGAATTTCTCCTTTAACTTGAAGATAACTGCAGAAAATCTGCAAAATGACTCCCTTATTGAAATTTTAAAATCACGACAACCCTATCATAGGAGCACTTTTACTAACTTTGCCCTACACCATCGCGTTTTTAATATTTTTATCTAAATTTTTACTTACATATTAAGAAGCTCAATGAGCGTAGGTAAACCTAATCCTAAGTAAGTAAACCTAAATCGGATCGTGTACTATAAAGGAACTTTACCAGTGGCTTTTTACTAAATTTCTTTTAAAATAAAATTATTTTTCATTAAAAACGGACAAGACCGGTTTTGATTCTAAGCGACTCAATTTGATGAAGGCGTGATCCTGAAAACCAGTAGCGATCCAAGTCCGATTTTACACTTGGAGGATGGGTAGCATGAAAATAGAAAAACAGAAGTTATCATCATGAAGTTGTTTTAAAATGTTTTAAAAGCGGCTTTAACCCCCTGACGGTTCTGGACGTCTTATCACGTCCATTTAACATGCAATTCTGGAACTGCTGAACCGTCGGAGGTTTAAAGTCAATTATACTCGGTTATTTTAAAATAGGCGTATCCAGTTTAGAAACCCAGGTTATATACCCTCTGGGGTCTATCGTAACTTTTAAGGGACGATTTTTCTTTCCTCAATAACAAAATTATTTTTTACATGATATTTTTTTTACTATTTTTACTGTCCATTAAACACTGTTTGTAACCAGTATACAAAATATCTTTGGAAAAAAAAATGTCAGGCATTAATGGGTTAATAAAGAGAGTTAAAAACAAGTGCGGATCTGGAAATGTTTCAAGTTAGGGGAATAGATTTCATAACTTGGTCTTTACTACACATCTCATCTTGGTTTACAAATGTCGACCACTTTGGACTTCCATTGCAAAACGTTATCCTGAGGAGAACCCTAAACTTCCCTTCTGCTAGCCTCAAAGATGGTCTTAAAACGTCATTTTTGAACTTCAATGCAGTAAATTTTTCAGTGTAAGTCCCCCACCGCCTCTCCCTTATATTCGTCCCCGAACCTGGTTAAAAATGAATGTTTTCTAAGATATTGCAACTGCGCTCAGTTATAAATCTGAGGCGTCTTTCGCCCACCCTCCAAGAGTGAAATCGGGCTTAGACAGGGGTGAAGTTTTTCCAAGGGGGGGGGGAGGGCAAAGGGTCCAAACACAATGCAATTTCATCGGAAAAGATAAAAAACCACTCCCACTTATATGTAAATACATTGATTTCTCAAAGTCGGGTGGGGGAAGGGGGGGGGGCAATTGACCCCCCCCCCCTAAATGACGGGACTGGGCTTGGAATGATTTGGATCGCAACTGAATACTTAAAGTTTGATTCAGATATGTCAATATTTTTATTCAATTAATAGACTATATGCAATATACCAACAGTCCAGTTATGCCATCCAGAAATTGTAGTTTTGTCCTTATTGTGGACTCATCACGCTGGAACAGATAATGACCTAGATGGAGGCAGATGTAATCTCATTGAAGCTGAGAATGGCAACTAACTTGCAGCTAAAGAAAATTTAGCGCGACAGCGGCAATGGTGTGGTTGACTCGTAATTTTAAGTCAAAGATCAGGTATTATACACATTTTTTTAGCTTCCAGTCTGCTTCCAGCTTCGTTGCTGTCTATTCCAGGGTGATGAGTCCACAATAAGGATGAAACTGCAGTCTCTGGATGGTGGACCGTGGTGGTCTGATGGGCAAGGCACCGGACACGTAACCGAAGGGTCCCGGGCTTGATTCTAGCCAATATAAGATCCACCCTCTTTACTAATGCGGCTGGGGGACGTTAAAAATGCTCGTGGTCCTCCAAGTGAATCAGTACCTATGATGGTACTGGACCAGGTGCATACTTGGCTCCTGGTCTGGATAAAAAAAAAGACAGAGCGCTCTTCGGGTACCCATCCAACCGGTTAAACCACGAGTTGTGAAGGTTTTCAAGCTCTTCCCTTCCCATACACAACCACAAAGAAAGGATGAAACGGTTATAAAACACTTTAGTCCTGTCTGACCTGCTTAGGTAAAACCTTCCGCGCATTTACGCGTGCGTCAGGTCTTCTCTGATCTTACCCATCAAATAGAGGTGTCAGGTAAGATAAGGGAAAGAATAATAAAAAGCATTTTGAGCCGTATCAAACAACGTGGAACGATGTTAAGTTCAAATACATAGTTTAGTTGAATATTTCAAAAGGATAGAGCAAATGCAAGATTTAAATTGAAAATTTTGGAAAGTTAACACCCACAACCCATCTACCCTTTTTTAAATGGAACTGTTCGCGAGTGCTAGGCTCGGTATTCATGGACAGACAGTACTCAGTTTCATAAACATTGGCCTTGTTTTGAAGCTGCCAAACTTGACCCAACAACTGAAGTGGGCGATGCAAAAGTATCAAATAGTTTATCTTTTTAACCGACTTCAACAAAGGAGGAGGTTATACAATTCGTCGGAGAATTTTTTTTTTTTTTTGTAGGTTATAAGATTACTCGAAGATGCCTGGACCGATTTCAAAAATTCTTTTTTTTTGATAGAAAGGTCTTTCTTTCCTATTGGTCCCATCCTCACGTGGTCCGGGTTCGATAACGGGAACCTGCAGAAATCTTTCGAAAAAGAAATTGGGATCACAGTAATCGTAATAATGACCATTTTGAACGCTAGGCTTCTCTGGATTGCATAATGAAATTCATTTCTATGGTCTTTTTGAAAATTTTCAACCGAGTATCTTTCTATGTCCTACTTTTTTCTCCTGAACTCCAACGAACTGAAAGTCGTACCAAGTACTAATTCATTCGTAATTTTTCAGGTTTTATTAGTCTTAATTTACATAAGGTTTGATACAGGAATTCTGAAGAAAGTGAGGAAAATCTCCAAATTTTTGCTCAAATTTAAAGCGATTTGTCCTAAATGATTAAATATGAAATCCATTGTTACAAAACGTGATTAATATGAAACAGTTATTATAATACTAGTTAAGGATTCCGGGCTGTTGTGCCGTGGTCTAAATGGCTTTAATCCATACGTTTCGATCGCAACTGCGGCGGTCATCTTCAGTGGGTGTCGTTGATTAATTTGACTCGAGATTGACAGATGACTATGAGCCGGAAGGTAGAGGGCGCTGCGTTTTCAATTTAAAATCTTTCAGCAGTTCGAAATTTCGCATCAGTCGCCAAATTAATCAACGACACCCACTGAAGATGACCGCCGCAGTTGCGATCGAAACGTATGGATTAAAGCCATTTAGACCACGGCACAACAGCCCGGAATCCTTAACTAGTATTTACTCCGGCCGTGAAAGCCTTCATTCCTACAGTTATTATAATGATAATGAAAATTTTGAATGAAGGCTTAACTGAAGCAAACATGAAACTCATCAGCGGCTCACGTACGTAATACGTCGTAAAATTTTATGAACCGCGAGAATCTAGTGTTGTTTTGAAATCTAAATTAGTTGAAAAGCCGTTGATATTTAGCCTTTGATTAAACTAGCACACAAATAAATACCAGAGAATAACAACAAGGATTATTTTTTAGTGTCAATCGTTTAAAATTTTAGACGCGTTGATACTTTCCTTCTTTTTTTCCCTATATAGTTAATTTGCTTCAATAAATGCTTCATAAAATAAGGTGAAGTTTTGTAATGGAAACATTACCTTATTTCATATATACATTTACACTAAAAAGAATAAAATAAAAATATTTTTGAAAAAAAAAATTGAACCGACTTCGGAACTTTACTCGGCAAGTGCTCTAAAAAGTAAAAAATAATTTTATTCTTTGAACACCATCGACACTACATTTAAACATAAGTTTTGAAGTCGGTGCAAAAACTATAGGTGAAATGATGTTTAACTACATTTTGCCAATATTTTTCAGAGAAACCACTGAAAATTAAGAGCTGAATATTTGTACCATTACATAAATATATGGTTGTCTATGTAGTGTATGCGAATGCGATTAAAGAACCTCGATTCATTGCAATTTATATATATAGTTAAATTATAGTTTCGTATGATTCTATGTTGTGTTTTTGCGCCGACTTCAAAACTTATGTTTAAATGTAGTGTCGATGGTGTTCAAAGAATAAAATTATTTTTTACTTTTTAGAGCACTTGCCGAGTGAAGTTCCGAAGTCGGTTTTTTTTTTTTTTTTTCAAAAATATTTTTATAATTAATACATAATTGAACAGTTAATCTCAGTGCCTCAGAAATGAGTTATTTAATCTAATGTTTTAGCATTTCAACAAATATTTAAGGAAAATTGTAAAATGCCAAATGAGAAAAAAAAAATGTAATGCAGTAAAAGTTCAGTTTACGCGGCTCCCTCCTTCTTCAGAAGGGTCTGCCTAAGCCAAACGTGTCTTTGATTGCCAAGCTGTCGCTGGGCTGCAATGCGCTATTCAAATTATACCCCACTGAAGACGACCCATATTCGGAATCTGCAGTCGACATAGCGAAATATTACTACTGCATCGCTCCATCTAACTTCATGGCACGCGACATGACGACAAGATTGTTTTCGTTCAGTGGTCTTAAAACAAGGGCGGATCTAAAAACGTTTCAAGGGACTGATTTTATAACGGGCCCTTTACTACACATCTTTTTTCACAAATGTTGACCATTTTGGACTTCAATTGTGAAGCGCATCCGGAGGAAAGCCCTAAACCTCCCTCCTGAGCATCAAAAACAGTCTAAAAATGCCTTTTCAAAACTTTATAATGGGGGAGTTTCCTTCAGTCAAGAGTACTACTTTTTGTTACTGAAATTGATAGAATGATATAAAAAAATAACATCTGCCCGGAAAATACTTGAATTTTCCCAACAGTTTATTTATTATTATTTTTTTAAATATCCTACCTTGAAAAGGGGGCGTGGTTTTTGTGACGTCAGTGGTGCACCTACCAGCTCTCTTTCCAATAATAACACCATTTTGCTTGACTTGAGTTGTCCAATCGCAGGCATCGGTGACGTCACGACCTTCGTCATCTCACTACAACCAATTATATTTCGCGCTTACGTGCACCACTGACGTCATGCGCAGATTATTTTTTTTTTTTTTTTTTTCGGAATAGCATCTGCGCACCGGTTAAAATAATTCATAAAAAATATATAACTGTGTCAAAAAATAACAAGAAGTTCTGTCAAGAACTAAACGAGCCTACTTTCCCGTACATTGACATCGGCATTCTCGCATCTGATCATTATTCTCTTGATTATCTGAGACTGAAAATTACATTGGGGGGAAAAAAAATTCCAACACCAAGAAAAATTTACTGTAGAGTAATGAAACTTGGGTAATACAACTGTCTAGTTGACATGTTTAATTGATTAAATGTACAAGATCACTGGCTAATTTAAGCTCAAGAAAATGCTGTGCAAATGTGATATTATGTTAATTTAATAGAGGGTGTAACCTCCAGAATTTTGAAGGGAATCCTGAAAGCGTGCATGCATTATGTCATACAAGTGCCGAATGTCACTTTGTGGTATGGAGTGCCATGCTTGTTGCACTTGTTGTGTCAATATTAGGACCGTCATTGCTGACTGTGGATGATGCTCGAGGTGCCGTCCAATGATATCCCAAACGTTATCAATTTGAGACAGACCTGGTGATTTTGCAGGTCATGGTAACATGTCAGCACTCTGTAGAGCACATTGCGTTACAGCAGCGATGTGAGGGCCAGCGTTATCCTGTAGGAAAACTCCCCCTTGAATGCTACTCATGAAGGGCTGTACTACTGGTTAAATTACCAGACTGACGACAAATTTTCAGTCAGTGAGTTTGGGATAACCACAAGAGTGCCCCTGTTGTTGTTGAAAATTGCTCCAGAGACCAAGACTCCAGGTGTGGGTCCCGTGTGTCTAGGCCGTAGACCGCTTGGATGCAGGCTGTCCCCTGGTCTCCTTCTGACCAATATACAGCCACCACTGGCACTAAGGCAGAATCTGTTTTCATCAAAAATTACAACAGATATCCACTCCGACCTCCAGTGAGCTCTGTCTTGGCACCACTGCCGTCAAAAACGGCAATGCTTTGCAGTCAATAGAATACTGGCTACAGGCTGCCTGTCTCGGAGCTGTCCTTGAAGTAAACAGTTTCTTACCGTTCCTTGCGTCACGACGGTACCATCTACAGCTCGAATGTCAGCCGCAGATGCAGTACGATGCGCCACAGTCGCACGCAAGATTCGGCGATCTTCCTTCTCAGTCGTGCCACGTGGCAGCTCGGAACTCGATCTTCTTGAGGTAGTACCATTCCTTGACCATAGCTTCCAATAATCTTGCATGGTGGAAACATTCCACCCCAAGTCTTTCTGCAATATCGCGAAATGAAAATCCACCTTCTCGAAGCCAAATTGTATGACCTCGTTTAAACTCGGTGAGCTGTTGATAATGGCTTCTTCGTCTTCTTAAAAGGTATTCCTGGCTAACATGAACGCAATTCGTCAAATTTCACGGAAAAATAATACTCACGAGCTTCACAACACGCTTTTGAAACAAGCCTTATTTGCATGTTCTGAGTGACGCCAGCTGCGCCACACTTATGTGCGGAGCACGAAATTTCAATCGATGTCATCTTTCAGTTGTATAAACACGACTACCAAATTTCGTTTATCTAGCTCAAGTCTTTCTTGGTGTTGGGATTTTTTTTTCCGCCATAGTATGTCAAACATACCTTTTAAGCACTTAGAGCTGATTTCGAAAAGCAAAATATGCCTCTCTCATCAGATGAAATAGACACGTAAAAAGTAATTAACGAATAAATAAAGTTTTGTCGCACCTTTTAAAGAGTGTAACTGTTACAGTTACACCGTAGAAAAAATCATCCATCGTTCTCAAAAAAAAAAAAATAATAATAATAATAATAATTTAAAAAAAATAAATAAAAGTACAAAGATCATCAAAACACATTTTATCAAAGAAAGAAAAAAAAACTCGTCCGTTAATAAAATGTCTGGAATTTCACTTTTAATCCGTTGCCAGTTGTTAAATATAAATAAAGAATAAAATGTTCTTGTGAATGAAAAATTTTTGTTACAAAAAAATCGTCTGCAAAAAAAAAAAAAAAAAAAAGTAAAATAAAACAAATGAATAAATAAACAAAAAATCGTCTGCACGTTCAGTCATTTTTTTTCTGAGCCTGCATTTCCGCCATGTTCGCGGAGTCGGAGTCGGAATCAGAGTCCTCACAGAAAATTACTCAGAAAAGTACTTTACAAACATTATTTATCAAAACCATTTTCTTACAAAGTTAGTTTGAAGGAAATCCGACTTTAAGTTCAGGATCAACATTCAACTTAAATTCCCCGTAGATGCTAATGTTAATTTTTTTTTCTGAACGGTTCACTATTGAACGAAAAATGGTTTAAATCAAAAAGCGAAATATGGGAATGTATGGGAAAGCCTCTCCGAGATCTTTCAAACAAAAAAAAGTTTATTCCATTCGGACGGTTCACTCAAAAGTTATTAGGTGGGGAAAGGTTGCTTGAACGGTTCAATGTTGAACGAAAAATTGTTCAAATCGGAAATGTAGATACGGAAATGAAGTATCCTTGATGAGATATTTCGAACAAAAAAAAAGTTTGTTCAAATCGGATTGTTCACTCAAAAGTTAGCATCGCGGGACAGGTTGTTTGAACGGTTAAAAGTTGAACCAAAAATTGTTCAAATCGAAAAATCAAATATGGGAATGAGCTGTACTCGCCAAGATCTTTCCAACAAAAAAAAGTTTGTCCAAATCGGAATGTTCGTTCAAAAGTTATTAGGGGGGGACAGGCAGACAGACCGACAGACCGACCGACACACAAATTCCACATCTCAGTACCCTACTTTCAAATTTTTAATTTTTCGATATTCATTTTACCTTTTTATTTTTTTAACTTGGCGATATTTTTTGGACTTGGCGATATTTTTTTAATTTGGCGATATTTTTTGGACTTGGCGATATTTTTAGATGCATTAAGCTGCTTTTAATACTTTTTTCGTCTTTCTTTTATTTTTAACGGGAAAGTAGGCTAAAAAAATGGTCAATTCCTACATTTTGAAGCATGCTCTTTCAGAAAAAAATACTTTTGAAATTTCAGAAACTGCCCCATTGAAAAATTACCAGTGGTGTGTCCCTCAAGGGACTCCCTTGTATCCGTCCCTGACTTAACCCTTTATGCCCCGACGGGACTTAGAAGTCCCGCTTACATTAATTTAGTATTATGAATCCTCAATGGCTGGAATCATGATGAAGCTTTTGAGAACCACTCCTTGTACCTCGCTGAGAAGCCGACAGATGGAAACAGTTTTCTTGGAGGGGGGGGGGGGGTCTTCGGGGTAGGGTGTCCTAGACCCCCAAGAAATACAAAATTTTTGCACTCGATAAAAATGTTATTTGATGTATTTGCACTTCAAAAAAAAAAAAAAAAACAAAAACAAAAAAAAAACATAAAAATTCATTGTTAAATTAATTTAGGACATAAGGGTTAAAAGCAACGTAACGGCATACTATGTTTGTTTTACCTTCTTTTGGCGTCATTAGATAGTGGCTGTAGCGCCTTTTACAGTTTGTCGAAGTTACGAATAGGCTGAACACCTTCCGACCGTTCGCAAATGGGGAAACTTTTAATTTTGCCAGAAACGAATTTAAATTTCGTTTTTTTCTTTTCTATATTTCTTCAAGTAACAGCTATTTCTTTGCTTTACGGAAAATCAATTAATCAAGAATCTCTTAACTAGAAAATAGGTGTCAAATAGTACTCTGTCTCAAGTGGTGTCATTGAACGATTTGATGTTTTAATGTTAGATGATTTAACGATTCTATATATTTTTTTAATTAAAGAGAGTAGCAAAAGCTTTGGAAATCCATAACTTTAATAGCGAAGAGTGAATTGAAAAAAAAATGCATTACATTCATAATGTAAATGGAAGAAAAGCGACCATTTTTTTTAAATAGTTTCCTTTTAATTTAGCATAACCATAACAACGTATCAAATTTATTGTATGCGATGATGCCAAAACAGTTGGAGAGCATTGAAATTATGTGGGTAAATATTTTCATGTATATTGATTGATTTCTATAAAGCACGAAAAACTGTCGTGATTGAAACGTTTTGAAAGTAAAATTTTAATTTCAGAGTGAGGGAGAATAATGATATGCGAAATTGATGCGTCAGAAAAATGACCAATAGTAGTCTCAAGAATAGCTTTGCGCGCAATGGAAAAGTGAAGATAATGGGAAAAAAAAGATTCTATTTTTTAAGTCGGTTCGGTTAAATCTCACTAAACCGCAAGTCCTACTAAATGGAAAAAAAAATCTATTTTTTAAGTTGGTTTGTTCAATTTCAAAGTTTAAAGAATAATGAATCGTAATGGATGGACAAGAAATTTTTCAGTCTCAAGAGTAGCTTTGCGCGAACAATTGAATGGAAACGTGAAGCCAATGAAAAAGGGATTCCATTTTTTAGGTGTGTGTGTGGTTCAGTTAAATCTCAAATTCACAGAGCAGTGAATCCTACTAAATAAAAAAAATCTATTTTTTAAGTTGGTTTGTTCAATTTCAAAGTTTAAAGAATAGTGAATCCTAATGGATGGACAAGATATTTGATTTCGCAAGTTTAGTAAAGCTCAAAAACTAGAAAGTTGTGAACACTACTTAGTAGACAAAAATTTCTGCTTTTAATGTTGGTTTGAAAAAATTGCAAAGTTTACAGAACAGTGGATCCTAAGAGATGGACAAGCGATTTTTTTTCAAAACTTAGTTTAGTGGAATCACAAAAATTATTGAACCATAAATACTACTCAGCGGACAAAAAAATCTGTTTTTAATGTTGAATTAATTAAAGTGCGAAATTTACAGAACATCGCGAATCCTAATGGATGAACAAAGAATTTGATTTCGAAAAGTGGTTTAATTAAATAATAAAAATTAGAGAGCAGTGAATATTACTGAATGGACAAAAAATTTTGCTTGTATCGTTCGTTTATTAAGTTTCAAACTTTACAGAACAGTGAATCCAACTAAATGGAAACATGATTCTGTTTTTGAGTTGGTTTGTTAAGTCTCAAACTTTACAGAATAGTGAATATTACTAAATGAAAAAATGATTCTATTTTTTAAGTTGGTTTGTTAAATTTTAAAGCTTACTGAATAGTGAATCCTGATGAATGGACAAGAGACTTGATTTCGAAATCTAGTTCAGTTAAATCACAGATATTGGATAACCGTGAATACTACTGAGTGGACAAAAAATTGCAAAGTTTACAGAAGAATGAATCCTAATGGATGAGCAGGAGATCCGAATGCTAGTTTAGTTGAATCACAAAAATTATAGAACCGTAAATACTATTTAGCGGACAAATAAATGCGCTTTTTATGTTGGCTTAGCTGAAGAAATATTTACAAAGCAGTGAATCCTACTGAATTGACAAAGGTTATATTTTTTAAGTAAGTTTATTTAAATTGCAATGTTTACAGAAAGTGCATATTAATATGTAAACAAGAGATTCAGTTTCTTAAACAGTTTAGTTGAACAGCAAACCTATTTTAATAAAACGTAATCTCTTAATAGGGATAATCATTCTTATAGTAAACAGATTTATAGTAAAAAATGTATAATTGTTGTTTGCATTCTGTAAATTGCATTGAAGCATAATATTGATTTGAGGATTTTCTTGTAAGAAAACAGAAATCGATATTCGTACATCTACTAAAAACTAAATAAATATTCTATACTGCGCATGCGCACAGAAATTTGTGATAGAAAATTATAGAAGATTTTTAATTTTGTTATTAAAAATAGATCTGCATGTAATTTCAAAGTTAATTTTTCAAAAAGAAACAGTTGTTAAATGCACAAAATAGTTAGTACGTCAAACTATAGAAATTCATAAATTGAGACAGCAATTTTAATGTATAAATTCTAATTTCCTTCTGAACTTGAAAATATTGAAAAAAAAAAAATTAAATAATTAATTGTCACAAATTTCAAAAAGAACTGAAAATTGTTTTTTGTAATTTTGACTCTAATACATGTTGTACAAAAGTATACCATCCCCATTCCGTACTGTGATAGAAGAACTCGCAGTCTAGAACAATTTTTTAATAATTGAAGATGTTTTCGAAACTTTACACTGTTAACGCTGTTTTATCTAGCCTGGGTATAGATTTCGCTAAATCAAACTCCTTGTTGAAAATTTTGAAAAAAAGAACGAAGCCTCTGACTTTATTCTTGCACTTGACATTTCTTTATAGCGTACTAATAATATTCAAGAATGAAAGGTTTACAAAAGGAACAGTTTCCGATTGTTTCTGCAATGTGTGTTCCCTATTTCTTTTATATATTATGCAATCGAAGGAGCAGCAAATACTACAACTTCTCCACAAGCTTAATGACATCATTATCAGCTGCGAGACTGATATATCCAAAGACAACAAAATTTTTAGAGCAACTTTGCTCATAATTGCAGCAGTTCCTTTTGTCTTCGCTGCAACCATGATTCTGGCACTTTTCAAAGATGAAGACAGACTGAGCAATTACTTAAGTTTCTGGTTTTATGGACAATCTCCACAATTACACAGAAGTTTTGAAGATTTCTTGTTATTCATCTGTGCATTCATGTACTACAGCGTGTACTTGACCCCCTTTATCTTCACGGCAATTTACGTCTATTTCTGCAGTATTTTAGCCAAGTGCTTCACACGTGTTTCTAATGCTGTAGAGTTTTCTTCTAAAGACTTGGCATCTAAATTCCAAATGCATCAATCGATCAAACAATGCTGCTCTCAGTTGGACAATTGCTTTTCTTTTCCTATTTTATTGATGTTCTTGCAATATTTCAGCAGCATTTTCATGGCTATCGCGTTAGTGATGCCTAGTTCAACCGCACCAGTCTCCATTATGCTCCAGGAGTCCACTTTGATCTTCATTCTTTCCGGAACAGCCATTGGAAGTATTGTCATCTTCGGTTCCAAGATACCAGAAATGTCAATTCAGTCTGTCTCAAATTACCGGATAGCTTACCAGACATTCCTGGTGAACTGTGGATTCAGCTCAAGTTCTTCGTACGTCATGACTAGGAGAATACTGAAAGCCCTCAGTAGCATAGAGATTCAACATCTTACTATTTACAAAATGATAAGCATAAACAAGAGTTTGTTAATCAGTTCATTTGGTTGTTTTCTTACTTACGGGTTTTTAATATTACAATTTAGTCCACAAGCTATGATGTGAGTAGAAAGTAAAGAAAAGGCAACATACTAGAAAATTTTATAGTCCAGTGACCGTCTTCAAATATCGTCTAGCTTATCAGACATTTCTGGTAAACTGTGGATTGAGCTCAAGTTCTTCGTACGTTATGACTAGGAGAATATTAAAAGCCCTCAGTAGCATAGAGATTCAACATCTTACTATTTACAAAATGGTAAACATAAACAAAAGTTTGTTAATCAGTTCATTTGGTTGTTTTCTTACTTACGGGTTTTTAATATTACAATTTAGTCCACAAGCTATGATGTGAACAGAAAGTTAAGAAAGGCAACATACTAGAAAATTCAGTGGTCATTCCTGGTGAACTGTGAATTCAGCTCAAGTTCTTCGTATGTCAGGACTCGAAGAATATTGAAAGCCCCCAGTAGCATGAAGATTCAGTATTTCACGATTTTCAAAACGATAAACATGAACAAAAATGTGCAATACATCGCCAACTTGTTGAACAAGTTGGCGGTGTATTGAATGTTCCTGCCTTAGTCCTCTCTTAGGGGCGGTTACTCATTGCTTTATGAACAATTTTTTTTTTATCAGTTCATTAGGTTGTTTCCTAACCTACGGGTTTTAAATTTTACAATTTAGTCCCCAACCTCTGAGTGTGAACAGAAAGTTAAGAAAAGGCAGTATGTTAGAAATTTCAATGATCAAATGACTGTCTGCAGTGCAAATATCGGCTAGCTTATCAGGCATTCCTGGTGAACTTAGGAACAACCACATATGTAACGTGAGCTTTAGCTGCTGAGCGATTTTTTTTTTTTTTTTTTTTTTTTTTGAGCCTGAGGCTTTTAAAAATCTATTAAAAATCAATCATCCTGTTTTAATTTTCAGCGATGGTGATTTTTTTTAGTTTTGTAAGTCTCTTAACAATATCTAATATTAAAAGTGGGAATATTTAATTGGTTGATACTTTCCTCTTAACAGTAAAACATGCATTTGCAGCTCGTTGCGAATTTGCGTATTTTGACGATGTAGCATCATCAAAGGTGTTGTCTTTCAATTCAAAGGTTTTTATATTTTCCCTGAACCTGTACTTTCCAAAAGAAATAAAGTATTTCGTCGGCGAGACGTGCTTATCCCGAAGTAATCTTTTGACGGTATGAATGCCTTTGAGCTAGTGGAGCTCTTTCCTTTCACTTTCTTTATGCACAGAGAGCATATTTGCTTTTGCACATTCAGTGCTTAGTGCACCTGGGTAATTATTTGCATTCTGCAAACAGGGTGCAGTTTTAGCAGCTGAAAATGTCACATAAATCTCTGAGCTAAAAGCTTTGACAAGAAAAGAATGGAATTATCTATTAATGATTAGTGTGCTGTCCATACTGTATTTTAATACCGTTTGCTTTTGGTATTTTGTTTCTATAATATTAAGCGGAACTGAATTCAAAAGTTTCAAATGTGAACACCCATTTTGCTATTTCATATTTAAAGCAAACGTGACAGAGCAAATGCGTTGATATGTTTTCAAAAAACTTATTCTCTATGCAGAGTTTCCCAAAGTGTGGTCCGTGGACCCCTGGGGTCGCGAGTTCACGCCAGAGGGCCCGCAGTGCAATCCTGCTGAGACGTAAAAAGTACCTAGTTGAAATTAAAGAACAAATGAGAATATTTTTATTCACAACGAAAGTTCTAGGAAATATAAAAGTTCTTGTTTAAGTACACTGCAAAAGATGAACTGTTGCTTTTACATTATAATACTGCCAACCAAGGTTTCAAGTTAAAACTGTGATATGCACAGTAATAAATTATAAAACTAGCAATTTAACAGCTTATTACTGTAAAGTTAGCAAGTTTACAGTTTATTGCCGTAAAGTTTAGCTGTGATATACTGTAAAAACAACAGTATAATACTGGCAGTAGAGGATCCAGTTTAAAACTGTAAAATGCACGGTAATAAACTGCAAAATTAGCAATTTTACAGTTTATCACTTTAAAAATAGCATTTTTACAGTTTAGTGCTATAAAGGTAGCAATTTTGCAGTTTATTACTGTAAACTTAGCAATTTTTATAGTTTATTGCTATAAAATAGAGCTGCATTGTACTGTAAAAACTCGATTTCAACACATGTTTGACACCTAATTGATTTTCGGATAGATTTTAATTGCCATCGTTAAAAATAATATGTAATGTCAAATAATGGAAACCACAAAAGAGCTCTAGAAAATATGCAGAACAATAAATACATAAATTTAAACGAAGAGGGAAAAAACGTAAAAACATATTGGATTTTTTTAAAGTTTCAAATCAAGAGGAAAGCTTGAAGGGGGTCGCAAATGTAGTAATTTTCAGTAGGGGGTTCGTGGAGGCAGAGCCTGATTACCGCAGGGGCACGCGGGGCACACGCCCCTCCTCTTAGATTTCAGGGGAGCCCAAAATCTCCTTACTTTATCCAATGTCTCTTAAATACTTAATTCCTACTGTATATTTTACTAAAATGCTTACTGTATGCTTTAAAGCCTACTATATATGCCGACGTTTATTTTTCTCTTAATAATTTGATAGCATTATTTTTTTTAAGTTCGATCTTCGCACAAAACTTTTATTTCATTCTGGTATTGTAACAATTTTTTTACTTGTAACGCGTAACTGATACGAGAAGGAGGGGGGGAGGGGGCTGAAATAGAAATGTGCCCTATGTCCGATGTCAGGATGATCGGGCTCTGAGTGGAGGTCTGGAGTTTAGATACCTCTATTTTATAGGGATAAAACGAACCGTGAGAAAATCACAAAAGGCTTACAACACAAGTTTCAAAGTTTCGAGGTTATTACAAAAACCTCAATTTTAATTACAAAAAAAAAAAAGTGAGCCTACACTGTAAAAAATAAATGTTGTTTTTATAGTATAATACAGTTAATTTTATAGTAATAAACTGTAAATATTGTTAAGTTTGCAGTAATAAATTGTAAAATTGATAGTTTTACAGTTTATTACTGCGCATTTTACAGTTTTAAATTGGAACCTCTGCTGCCAGTATTAGATTGTAAAAATAACAATTTAACAATTTATTTTTTGCAGCATGTGATTGTCAGTGCACTTGGCAGAAGGGCTTCTTCTCACATGTATTTACAATTACAAGCTCATATCATTCTATATTGAAAAAGGGATCTTTGTACACTACTCCAAAATACTTAGGACAAGTCCATCTTTCTGGTTTTCTTTTTGCATAGCTCACTTTTGTAACATTTCTGCTCACTAGTCTTTTACCATGATTCATACATTTCTAAATTTGTAAATGCTTAAAAGAACGATTCATCTGCTTTATTTTAGAGCAAATTAACCCATTAATGCCTGACATTTTTTTTCCAAAGATATTTTGTATGCTGGTTACAAACAGTGCCTAATGGACAGGAAAAATAATAAAAAAAAATATTATGCAAAAAATTATTTTTTTATTAAGGAAATAAAAATCGTCCCTTAAAAGTTGCGATAGACCCTAGAGGGTATATACTTTTTTTACTAAAATTTTTTTCTGCCTACGATATAATATTTAAAAAGACATTTTATAAGAAGAAATAAAATCAGCAATGAACATAAACTGGGAAGCTGGGAATAACTTTGAAAACTTAGCTTTTTTTCTTGAGATTGTGAACGATGTCATTTTTGATAAAGGTAATATTAAAACTGCTACAGAACACACTTTACAATGGTTATGCGCAGCAATCTATTAATAACGAATTGAAACAATAGCAAGGTACTCATTGAACACTTGGTTAAAATGTTCATTTTGAGGAAATTCAGACCCTTTTTGGACCGTCCCTAAAAAGGGACGCTAGGCATTAATGGGTTAAAAGAGTACAAAATCCACAATAAACAAACTAGGAAACATAAAAGAAAACATTTAAAGAAGATTGATTGATCAAGGAACATTGAAAAGGTCAGAAGCTAGTTTATGAAAAGACATCCATTTTATAAAAAGACAGATTGTTAGCCATGAGTTGAAATCACGACTGCATGGGGAAAAAATAATAAAATCCTATTTTCGTTTTGGGCATCAAAAAGGTCAAGATTGATTGATTTCGATCAATATTACACACAAATTATCGTTTTCCGTATTTAGTGCAGATCCCGTATATCCATTGTTTTATTCTTTATACTGTTTTATTCTTTTTTTGTTAAATAAAGGTCATTATTTAACGGGTAAAAAATAAAATCGCGTTTTAACGGTGCACCCTTCGCGTATTGAAGGTTTCAACATATACGCGTTTGCAGTTACAGAGCAGTCGTATTAGCTAAAAAGAGACTTTTCCTGTAGTTACTTCAGTGCCATGGCGATATAAGCCATTTCCTTACGAATGGAATCCGAGTCAAGTTTAACCTACGAATTGCTACAACTTTTGCAGTAACAATGCAATCATATCAGCTGAGAAAAAACATTTAATCAATGTACTTTAATGCTATGACGATTGAACTTAGCCCTTTATTATTGGAACAGTGCTCAAGTTTAAGCCATCAGTTTTGATCACTTTGCAGTTGCACGAAAATAGTATCAGCCGAGGAAAAACATTTCCTCCGCCTACTTCAATGCCATGGTGATTGAACTTAGTCCCTTACTACTGTAATCCAGCCCAAGTTTTAGCCATCAGTTTTGATCACTTTTGCAGTTGCACGGCAATTGTATCAACTGCGAAGAAAACAGTCCTTGTGCTTGCTTTTATTCTGTGGCGATTGATTTTAATTCCCTATTGATGGAATGAGATTTAAGTTTCATCTACAAATCATGATCACTTTTGCAAGAACACTGCAATCGTATCAGCTGAGAATAAACATTTCCTCCACCTACTTCAGTGCCATGACGATTGAACTTTCCTTTGCTATTGGAATCATGCCCAAGTTTAATCTACCCATCTTGATCACTTTTACAGAAACATGGCAATAGAATCAGCAATGAAAAAACATTCCATGTGCTTACTTCAATTATGCGGCGATTAATATAATCCCCAATTATTGGAACCGGATTCAAGTTTAATCTGTCCGTCTTGATCACTTTTGAAGCAGCACTACAATCGTATTAGCTGAGAAGAAACATTTCATCAATCTTTCTATATAGTTCCGTTCCGATTGAACTTTATCCTTTATTATTGGAATTCCGTTCAAGCTCAATGTAGTAGTTTTGATCACTTTTGCAGTAACACGACAATCGTATCAACTACGAAGGAAACATTTCATGGTGATTTAATTAATCTCCAATTATTGGAACCGGGTTCAAGTTTAATCTGTCCATCTTGATCACTTTTGCAGCATCACTGCTGCAAACGTTATTACAATTGTGTATCAGCTGAGAAGAAACATTTCCTCTGCATACTTCAATGCCATGGCTACTGAACTTAATCTTTTATTATTATAATCCTGTTTAAACTTAATCCATTAGTTTCAATCACTTTTGGAGAAAGTAACATGGCAATCGTATCAACTACGAAGAAAACACTCCATGTGCCCCCTTCAGCTCTGTAGCGATTAATTTAATCTCCAATTATTGGATCAGGGTTCAAGTTCAATCGATCCACCTTGATCACTTTTGCAGCAGCACTGTAATCGTATCAACTGAGAAGAAACATTTCATCAACCTACTTCAAGGAGCGATTAGACAAATCGAAGTGGAGTTAAATGTGTTAATAAAGTACCTGAAATACGACTTAGAATTTCGTACAGGAGAATCACTCGATTGTAGATAGTTACAGATGCCTCTACAGTTGCAGAGGACTCCAGAAAAAAAAATTTGCATGCTGAGACAAAGATGCATGCTTATTTTGAAGAAGAAAAAGGAGCCATGTGACTGAAACTTTTGGTAAACATAAACATTTTAAAAATGAACTAAATACCAAGACATTTACCAAGACTGACAAGTGTTCATCAAGTTTGTTCAACAACAAATATTAGTCCCGCAACAAGACTGTTAAACTACATACCTTAAAGTTGTCCTTACCTTCTACTAGCTAGAAAACACACACTAAAATTGAAAATGGATTTCAAAAACTCCTTAGTGACAAAGGTGTTCTCTGGTTTCGGCGTGACTTTTACGAAATCTGTTTCCACCCTTGACTATGTGAAAAAGAATTTGAAACCAATTAGCATTTATTTACACGTCATATTTATTTACAATGTTCTCATAATGCTAAGAGAGTTTTCTTTCACCAAACTAAATATTTCCGGCTTAATCTGCAACATTATTTCTCTAATAATTTTACATGTAATGCAACTTAAAGAACAAGTTTTGATGGAATTTTTCAACAAATTCGATGAGCTGGTTAGACTTTCTAACATAGATATTTCCAAGGAGTACAGATTGTTCAAAGTTTGCTTTACTTTCAGCGCATTTTTACCTTTGACATTTGCGACTACTACGATTATAGCTTTTATGAAGGACCGCCGAGAAACGTACATCAAATTCTGGTTCTATGGCAATTCCCCTCCAGTCAATGAATATTTAGAAAATTTCTTGGTGTTCTTATGCGCCATTTTGTGCTACAGTTTCTACCTAACACCCTGCATTTTCGGAACTTTGTATATATTTTTCTGCAACGTTTTGGTCAAGTGCATTCTGCTGAGTGGGCATCAAGTTTCATTTGTTGAAGAAGAACTCTCTGCTAAAGCACAGATGCACCATTTAATCACACTTTGCTGCCATCAGTTGGACAACTGCTATTCATTTCCAGTTTTCTTAATGCTTCTGCATTTCTTCACTAACATATTCAAGGCCATTACGCTAATACTAAAGCATTCCACACTGACCACAGCAATCATAGTTCAAGAAAGTTCACTAATTTTCCTGATTTCGGGAGGTTTCATTTTGAGCATTATAGTTTTTGCTTCTAAAATCCCGGCTCACACCGCTGAAGTGATATGCAAGTACCGATTAGCCTACGAAACGTACTTGGCAAAGTACGGTCAGTGCTGTTGTTCAGCCAGTACTAGAGCATTGGGTATACTGAAGACGCTCACCTGTATTGAAACGCTGCATCTCACCGTATTCAAGATGGTAAACATCAAAAGAAGTTTGATAATCACTTCCTTCGGGTGCTTTTTGACGTATGGTGTTTTGATTTTACAGTTTGATCCATTTAGTTAAGGCAAACATAAGTGCAAATTAGACATATCATCCTCGTTTAGAAATATTCAAACAAAAATATAGTACAGTGTTTTCCCCAAAATGAAATGAGACATGCCTCTTGAAATGCGCGCGAAATAGTACTTTTTACTTTCACAACAAAATACTAGTGTTTGTCTAAATTAAATTGAAACATTGTCTCTTGAAATGGCTGCACAAGAAGTACAGTGCCAGACAAAAGTGATGCAAGTTTGAAAAGTTTGACATTTTTTAAACCTTGAGACCCAAAAAATAATGATTTTTGAGAGGAGGGGATTTCAACTGATACTTTTTTTAAGTCAAAAGTTTAATCAATTAGTTCACAGACAAGATATGATTGAGTTACTGAACACAATTATGGTTCACCTCTGACAAGTTAAGCTGTGACCTTGACAACGTTTCCCTCTTTTCAGGTAATAGGAAAAGTTTAAATGCCGTGGAGCAGGAATACTTTTGCAAAGCGAATACGAAATTAACCCAACTCAATTCAGTGCCGATGACCCTTTCCTGTTACCCGAAAAAGAGGAAATATTGTTTATGGTGGAGGTCAACTTACAGAGGAGCACTACTTGTAATTATTTAATGTCATAGAAGAATTAACTCAACTTAATTCAGTGCCTATAACCCTTTCCTATTACCCGAAAAAGAGGAAATATTGTCTATGGCGGAGGTCAACTTACAGAGGATCACTATTTGTAATTATTTAATGTCATAAAAAATATAATATGAAAAAAAGTATTCATGTTACCAGAAATTAGAGTCCATTTCGACTGCTTTCAAAGAAAATTAAATGAAGTTTCAGTTTTAAGTTACTCTACTGCGGACAACTTTCCACATTTAAACGAACATCTTGAAACAGAACAAAGTAGTAGAACATTGATGTCGATGTTTCAGAAACATTGATGTTTTTACCGTCGATGGGTTTTAAATATCGATGCTTTGCTTTCGATGTCGATGTTTTATAATTAAACCATGAAGTTTCAGAAAAATCCGATAATTATACTTACATGAAAGCAGTTATTAAGTATTTAATTATTAAAATAAAGAGGAATCTCTTTCAAGGGATATTAGGGAAATAATTGAAGGGGCAAGTGGGATAAAGGTGATATGTGACAATTTTGGAAAAACACTTTTTACCATGGATGAAGGTGATAAGGAAATAATTTTTCTTCTGAAAGCTTTCTCTAGAAATTTAAAAAAAGAATGTCCCATATTACCTCAATTCACTTGCCCCTTCAATTGTGTTTGTGAGTGAACACAATTGAACACACACTAGTTTGAATGTGTAAATCGGCGAAATTCAAATGTCACATATCACCTTTATGCACTTGCCCCTTCAATTACCAATTTTGTGATGTTAAAAATTGATTTCTAAAAATTCTTTTGAAATATTTGACAGTAGTAGCGGCCCATCGGGGGAAAAGTCTTTCTTGACTGATGGTACAGTTAGAGAAAATGCAGAAGGAGAAAGTTAAGAAACTTTTTCATGCAAAATTAAAGCATAAAACATTTAATTGCATAAAATATGTCTGTATTTATAGTGTAGTGCATATTTTGAGCTTTTACTGCTTATTGTGTATTTTTTTAATAAAATTTAGTTTACTCATGCTATTTCAAGATTTATTTCTTTTATTGCATTCATACATATTTATTCTTGTTACTTTCTAGTTCTTTTATTTAGTTGTGAAATCAAAAGATGTCGCAAAAGTACTCTTCATTGATTCCTATTCATTTTTCTCAATCTTTAATAATGCAACAGGCACTTATTCTGCTGCATCGCTTAATCTAGCAAAAAACGATACGATTAATTATTATTGTTAGTATTACATAATTGACTTTGTTTTGACAGCTCTAAAATCATAGTTATAATTGCACTTACTACTTAAGAGTGGGGGCTGCCTCACTTACCACAGAACCAGTGGCGCCCGCAGCCCCCGCGGCGATGGGGAGGGGCGCATAAAGCACAAAAAAGCACTATGAATACCACGGGAATTTTTTTTTGAGTAGTTTAATAAGGGGTGGGGGGGGGGGGAAGCGCACCGAAGTCTATGTACGCTACTGCACCTCGCATTACTTACTGATTAGAATGCATGAATATTTGTAATGTATTCAAAAATGAAGTTATATATTTTTAAAACGATCGATGTTATAAAACATCGATATTTGAAAATATCGATATTTTTTGGTCGATGTATCGATATCACCAAGGGTACCCATAGGGGGAATTATGGCGCGAGTTGCGCCATCAAAATTTTGGGGGGGGATTTTTTGAAACTTATTTTTTATTCATTTAAATTATTTGTAACTTATTTTTTTAATTCGAATCATTTTTTAAGTAAAAATTATTCATTAATTATTTTTTTATTTAAATTATTTCTTTTATTTCTTTATTATTATTATTTATTTATTTATTTTGTGTGTGTGTGTGTGTGTGTGTGTGTGTGTGTGCCTGGAATGTCTGGAAAGAGAAAAAAAGGGATTGTATTCTGCGCATAATTAAAAATTAAAAAAATAATAATATATAAAAAAATAGTAGCTATAATGTTTTAAAAAATAAATAAAATAAAAAAGGAGGTTAAAAATAAAAAATAAAAAGCACAAGAGGGTTGTGAAAATTTTTGGTGGGGAATTTGCGCCATTGAGCTTGGGGGGGGGGGAGGGGCACCATTGGATATCACTGATATTTTAATTTCCAACATCGATGTTTTACCATCGGTGTCACACCCCTGGAACAAAGGCAATTTTCCTCTTCTGTATAGCTTCGGGATACGACCACAGCCAACAAGGACCCTCAAGAAAAGGCAAGACATTGAGCAAAATTGTCCTGCAGGGTTCTTTTAAATTATGAAAATAATATTTTGATATTTTGTAACCCTTTTTATACCATTTTATGTATTTTATGTTATCTTCCACTGCCTCTTTATCCAAGTTATTTTTATTTTTATTTTTTTTAGAATTGTATGTCATATGTGTATTTGAATGTTTATATTTCTATGGCATGTTTATGTCAAGAATCTGTTGTATATCAAAATTTACTCAAAATTTTTCTTCAAAATATGTACTTTTGTTTTTTAAATAAATGTCCAAGAGACCCATGGAAAACCGGTTAATCCAAGCAAATTGGAAGGTACGGGGGTCTCTGGGGTGCTAAATGCTAAATGCCTCTTTATCCTTATTAGAGTAAACGATTTTTTTCATTTCCCCAAAAAAAAAATTATATTTCCGAAAATTCCTTTCTTTCATAATTGTAAATGAGAATAATTGAACGTAATGACTTTTTTTTGGCTTAAATTAAAGCCATTTAAATTTACTGTAACTTCATGTCCGTTTTTTGTTTCGTAGAGTAGGAATTTATGTTGATAAGTAGTCCAAAATGTGATCAAAGCATTTTTTTTTTCGCTTTTCATAAAAAATGACCAATTTTTGAAGCACGATATCTCCCAAACTTTTGGTCCTATAGAGTGCCACTTGAAGTTAAATCGCTGAAAAGTTAGTGCTCTTTAAAATGAGTATTCACATGTATCACCAAAGCAACATGGTTTAGGACATCACTCCCCGAGTGGCCCGTGTTCCTGTCACCGTAGTGACTCAACCAGGTGGACCCCCGGGGTTGTGCATTGTTTTGGACAGTCCCCCCCTCCCCTTTTTTTCTCGAAAAATGCATAATTTGGCTCAAGTGAACATCGATATTTTTATTTAAAGTAAAATGTACGCAATAAAGCAATTATAACCAATCACTTTTAAACTAAACAAATTTATAAATAAATAAAATACTTTTATTTTTTTTTCTTTCACAGAGCGAACTGATATAAATATTTGAAGGGTAACATTCAACTAAAACCATCGACTTACTTTTCAAAAAACAGAAAGACATTTTTCAAGAAATTATTTTCTTTTCCACAATGGAATCTGGCGGAATTAAAACCGGTGAAGCTAAAAATTTGAAGGAAAATCAATTCAAAAACCTGAAAATTCATTAAATTGACAATGAATGACAAAATACTTCCTAAGGTTCATCCGAGGTGCACGGAGGAAGCTCTTGAATTTTAAATTGTTTAATACAAATACAAATGTGACGACCAGCAACAGGCTCTGGGCAAAACTGGTTTAGGAATTTATTAAAGAAAACCAAAAAAGTCTTAAAATTTTGCAGTTTTTTGGTAGTTACGCAACTAGCACAGGCTTTAAGAAACCACAAACTTGGATTTATACACTCTCAGTGACCCAAGCAAAAAAAAAAAAAAAAAAAGAACTACATTGCGATTTGTGATTTTAGGTTTTTTTTTTTTAACCGACTTCGAAAAAGGAGGAGGTTCTCAATTCAAAGCGTATACTTTTTTTTTGTTTGTTCGCACATAACATCTGATCTACTGAACCGATTTGGACAATTTTTTTTTTAATTGATAGGAGATGGTGTAACTTAGGTACCATGTACTCATATGACGATATTTGTTCACTAGAAAAAAAGTTATGATCGAAAAACTAACATTTCATGTCATTTAAAACAATATCTGCTATCGTAAATAATTACTTAAATGAGCGACCCGATGGTCAAGTGGTTATGCGCGTCAGGTTGAAGTTCCTGATGGAATGAGATTGAGTCCAGGACTGCAAGGATTTTTTTCGAATAGCTGCATGTTTTGTTTTTTTAATGATTTTAATGATTGTAATGTCCTTATGCAGGAACATCCTCCCATGGGAATGTGCCCCATATTTTTTTATGGTACAAAATGACAGTTTTGGTCGGATCTTTGTTAAAATTGGCAATGGGGTTCTTCGATGCTGTAGAATTTTCTTATGGACGTTTGCACCATTTTTGGGGGCTTTAAATCGATTGTGGCAATAAATGGTTTTTGATTTGCGGTTAATTTTTATACCTTTATAAAATTCTGTATTTTATACCTTGCATTTACGTCAAATTCAAGGTAAAATTAAAAGTCAAAAATTCTGAAGATGATAAATATATGTTAAAAATTAAAGTAACTATTTTTTGTGATTTTCATATTGGTTGTGACTAAAAAACATCATTACAAACAAATAAAATGTATCAAACACCATGAGTGTTGAGTTATTGGGAAAAATCTGCTGTGTAATGTTTTTTGCACTGCGAGGGGGGGGGGTATGAATGATCATTAAAGTGACACACACTTTTAAAAAATAAGATTTTGATTTGTGGTGTTTGAAAAAAGCTGAAGAGTCCACTTTAGTTGAAAAATATTTTCCATGAAAAGCAAAAACTTGCACCGATTTTCCAAGTCTTACTCTAACTCCTTCTCCCACAATTCAAATTACTTACTTTTACTTTCAATTTTTAACCGACTTCAAAAAAGGAGGAGGTTCTCAATTCAAAGAGTATGTTTTTTTATCTGTTTGTTCGCACATAACATCTGATCAACTGAACCGATTTGGACGATTTTTTAAAAATCGATAGGAGATGGTTAACTTAGGTACCATGTATTCATATGACGATATTTGTTCACTAGAAAAAAAGTTATGATCGAAAAACTAAAATTTCATGTTATTTAAAAACAATATGTGCTATCGTAAATCCTTACTTCAATAAGCGAAGCGATGGTCAAATGGTTAAAAGGGTCGGTTTGAAGTTCCTGGTGGAATGAGATCGAGTCCAGGTCTGCAAGTTTTTTGAACAGCTGCATGGTTTTTTAACTATATTTTGATTATTTTAAGTGCATTTACACTAAAAAGAATGAAATAAAATATTTTTCGAAAAAAAATAGAACCGACTTCAGTTGGAAATTGCTCTAAAAAGTAAAAAATAATTTTTTTCTTTGAACACCATCGAAACTACTTTTAAACATAAGTTTTGAAGTCGGCGCAAAAACAATGTATAGAATCATACGCAACTAACAATTCAGCTATAAATATAAATTTTAGTGGATTCATTTCATTGATTACCACACATTCGTGTAATGGTACAAATATTCTGCTTTTAATTTTCAATGGTTTCTTTGAAAAAATGTTGGCAAAATATAGTTAAATATCATTTTACCTATCGTTTTTGCGCCGACTTCAAAACTTATGTTTAAAAGTAGTTTCGATGGTGTTCAAAGAAAAAAATTATTTTTTACTTTTTAGAGCAATTTCCAACTGAAGTCGGTTCTATTTTTTTTTCCAAAAATATTTTTTCATATTATAACTGGACAGACCAGAGACTAGAATTTTGAATTATGAATAATTTTTGATCTTTATTTTCATTCAATGATTATATTATAACCAATGAAAAAAAAAGGAAAAAAATCCTTTAGATAACGATGAACTCTCTCTATTAAATTCACTGAAAAAAAAATCCGTCGCGTATGGGAATGGCATTTTACGGTGTACCGAGCTCACACAGCAGCTTTTCAATCGATGCTTATCTTCTGGTTAAATTTCGTTTCAAGAGCACAAGCTTGATAAAATTAATCTTATCTTTAAAATAGGAGTGGGAAATTTCAGTGTAGTCTTCCAGCTGGGGGTATAGCTCAGTGGCAGAGCATTCGACTGCAGATCGAGAGGTCCCCGGTTCAAATCCGGGTGCCCCTTTTACTTTTGCACTCCCCTCTACGATTTTAACCCGCTACCGCCCCATCATCTATTTATAGATTTCCTCTTTTCAGACTTCTCACTAAAAACTATAAATTTTTTAAATCATTTCCTATTATTATTGGTTGGTTTCCAATGGAACCAATTTCCAATAGGAAACCGCCCAATAAGAATAAGAAATGATAAAAAGGTATAGTTTTCTAAAGGAGTTTGAAAAGAGGTGATCGATAAATAGATCATTCGGGGGCAGGAACGGGTTAAGCTATGATATTTAAGAGTTATCCATCTCGTATTTCTTTGTAGGATTTTGTTTTAATTCAAAAAAAATAAATAAATTAGTAAGTTAAAATAATGACTAAATAAATGAATTGATTTAATTACATTTTTTCAAATTTCCTTTCTATTTTAATCTTTGGAACAATTTCGTTTTTAAATATAAGATTGGTATTTAGTTTAATTTCCTTTAACCCCCTCCTCGCTGGCTCCCGTCAAAATCACGGGCTGAGTTTCCGCCCTTTATTTCTCGTTCCCGTGACATTTCCGGGTTGGAGTGTTTTTATAGTAATGCGCCAAAAAGAGTAAAACTTATTCATTTCCATTGAGAGGAAACATTTTACTTCTCATTTTACACAGAAGATAGCACCAGGATATTTAATGAAATTATATTTTTAATGTTTAAAACACATATTGAAAAAAAAAAAATCCTTGTTTACTACAAAGCCAACATTAAGTCATAGTAACCCTGAATGATAGCTTTTCCTTAGAAATTAATGTTTTAAAATTTCAACCTAAAACAATCAAAAAAGAAAAATGTAGTGTAGGTTGGAGGAAGATGCCGTTGTAACGTTTTGGCTACTCTGACTGTTGGTTGATTGAGACAGAGGATGCAAGTTACAGGTTAGCATCTTTTATTTTTAAGACTATTTACAGCTATGTTACAAAAATTATAAACTTAGACTAGCTGCCAGGGCAGCTAGATTAGCTTCCTGCGGCATGTTGATGCATAACGTCCCCCTTCTCTAACTTATACCTCATTCTGAAGTTATATTATTTGATATAATTTAATGTTCATTCGATTTCAAGACATACCACGCACGTGGCCCGGCGTTGCACGGGCACTTCGTGCCCTGAAAGTAGTGAGGAAAATTTCAAGAAACTACTCCCCGCCAAGGCGGCTCGCTAGCAGGCGCTTTACGCCTTCACTTTTTTCCTATATGAAAAAAAAAAAATCATTCGAATTATTGAGATGCTTCGCGTCTTCAAGATGGTGAGGAAAGTTTCAGTAAGTTCAGTTCGCTCAAAGGAAAAAAGCAGACATAGATACTCAGTTTTTAATACACTGCTCGACATTGAAAATGCAACACCAAGAAGGAGTGGTCAGAAATTCATGCAAATTTTACCGTAGACGCACGTCACTGAGTTATGCAAATGATATGAAATGCGCAGCTCTCCGATGCACGTGAAGTAAGATATAAGAGAATGAAGTTGAAAAGTGGGCTATGTTCATGTTGGTTTTTCTGCCAGACTAATTATCGGAGAAATTTGGTTTTTGTCTCGAAGGATACGTGTGATAGGAGGAAATGCCACGCCGTCCTCAACGAAGACACTTCCAGCATATAGACGACTTTACAAGGGGTATGGTGATCAGACTGAGAAGGGGAGGCTGGTCCATACGTCAAATTGCAGCTGATACCCACATGCCACGTGCAAGGTACCCTGGATGTTCCTGTGCCGACCAGAACCATTTCCCGTCGACTGGTTGCACGTGGCCTGCAATCACGGCGCCCGCTAAGAAGACTGCCATTGACCTCACAGCACAGGCTCCAACGTTTGGAATGGTGCCGGACCAGAGCGACGTGAATGGTAGAATGGCAAACCGTAGTGTTCTCAGATGAATCCCGCTTCTGTTTGTCCAGCGATAGTCATCGCATACGTGTGTGACGTCGACGTGGAGAAAGATCGAATCCGGCAGTAACTGTGGAACGCCCCACAGCGCGACAACGTGGCATAATGGTGGGCGCTATTGCATACAATTCCGTATCACCTCTAGTTCGTATTCGGGGCACTATGACGGCCCAACGATATGTAGATAATGTACTGCGGCCGGTGGCAATCCCCTACCTTCAGGGTCTGCCAAATGCAATTTTTCAACAGGATAACGCCCAGCCTCCCAGTGCTCGAATCAGCCAACATGCTCTACGAGGTGTACAGATGCTTTCCTGGCCACCATACTCTCCTGACTTGTCACCAATCGAACATGTGTGGGACGTGATTGGACGCCGTTTGCAGAACCTGTCACTGCCTCGTTCAGAGGACGAACTGTGGCAAATGGTTGAAAGGGAATGGAGCGCCATCCCTCAGGACACCATCCGCAGGCTTATTGACTCCATGCCTGGACGTGTATCTTCGTGCATCGCTGTCCGCGGTGGTCCTACTTCTTACTGAGCCGACGCCGTCCTCGCTCTAAATTTTGCTTATTTATTTTGAAATAAATATCACTTATTGTTCCATGCTGTCTCTGTCTTCTTACCAAATTTCATCAATTTCTGACCACTCCTTCTTGGTGTTGCATTTTCAATGTCGAGCAGTGTATAAGTAGATGGCTTTTCAACAAATGAATGTTTCAAAATATTACAAGTAGCTAGCGATAAAAATACTACGTAAGTGGCCCGCTTATGAATTTCGTGTTTGATTTAGTTTAGCCTTTATTCAAAATTCTCATTATCATTTTTATCACTGTTTCATAGCAACCACGTTTCAACAATGGATTTCATATTTAATCATTTATTAGGCTTAATCGCTTTAAATTTGACTACTTATTAATTGATATCTTCGTTAATTAAAATCGTATAATCATATAGATTGAAACTAATGAAGCCTGAAAAATTACCTATGTATCGGTACCTGGTTCGACTTTCAGTTCAGTGGCGTTCAGGAGAAAGAAGCGTGACATAGATAGAAAGAAAGATAGAAAGATAGAAAGAAAGATAGTTAGAAAGATACTCAGTTTTTAATATAAGTAGATATTTAGGCCGCTGCGCGACAAGAGCCTTCCGTGCTCTTCTCTCTTCAAAACGCTTCTCTCCTTTTTACCTCGAATCCCGGTCCCCTTTGTTGTCCCCGACAGCTAGGTTTATCAGACCGCGTCTGTTTATCCGAGAATGATGAAAGTTATAACCGTTCTCCTGTCAGAGCGTTTATACTCCACTGGAATTTATGTTCGGTATAGTGTCACTGCATGTCGCTTCACACCAAACAGGATTTCTTGCTGGGAGCAACAAATGTCAACCATTTGCCATATTACCGTGGTATACAAAAAACATATGGCTGGATTTCGTGGAAAACGAACACTTGTTGACTGTTTGCTCGCATTTCTGAGAGTTCCTCGCCTTTAATGTTAATAGACACAAAACAGCGTGTTTACGTCTTAAAGTTTCCCTGCGTGAGGTCCAAGCATTTGGTAGCCTAAGGAATTTCTATATCGCAACAGGCGATGATAACACGAAACAGACATGTGAAAATGGCGCACCAGTACAGCTCCTTACCCCTTAGGAGAACTTTTCGATGGAGCGAAAAGTTATAGCTAAACACTTGACACAGTGCATATACAATAAGTGAGATTCACCATAGCTTAAAAACAGAACTTTGTCATCAGTACCAAACTAAATCTTGAGTTGTAATTGATTCAATAAAAACTTATAAAATTACAATTATACATTTGAAAATTTTTATTTTTAACAGTAACAAAAACCAATGCAAAACTTATAAGGGAACGCCCTACAATGACATAAAAGTATTGCATAATTTATAAGGTAATACATTTTCAAATAACCAAAATAAAAAATTAAACTACTTACAACACCTATTCCCATTGTGAACATAATATAAACTCAAACATTGAATGAGCACACAACATTTAACATAATTAAAAAAAAAAAAACTTTACTCATTGACTGGATTTCTGCTGAGACTGTCAGCATTTCTTTCGTAATTTCCCCGCCTTATGCCCCCCCCCCTTTTTTTTGGCCTTCCCTTTCAGCGGGTCCGTAAGGGGAGACGCAATTTGAGCAAAGATTTCGGGGTTTTGTTTTGGGAGTGGGGAAAGCTAAGATGCTTTGAACTTTGGTCCCCGCAGGGATTGCAACTCACCAATGCAATCGCAAATTCCCAAATTTGGATTCAAGTGAAACGAATTCCCTTGAATTCGACTTCCAGTATCGATTGCAATTTGCGATCGCCTCGAAGCGATTGCAATGGTGTTTCACTTGAATTCGACCCTTAAAATCTAACCGTTTATAAACGGTTAGATTTTAACACTTTACCGACCGGGCGGCATTTAAGCATACCGTACTCGATTTTGGACATGCGAAAAGATACGCGCCATCATTGGTCGATTGCGTGTCAATCAATCGCCTAACACCGCCCGTAGGTTCGGAAAGTACGGGAAGTGAAAGAAAAATGTCAGAACAGAGTGTAAACGTCGTGCTATAGGAAAGGAGGAGGGGGAGAATAGGTATTAACTGTCTTGACATCGTAAAATAAATAAACATTTAGAATTGTTAGAATCAAGCTAAAAAGGGTTTTATTTCCAAAACAAACAAAAATAACTTCTATGCAAATTCATCCCAAAGCACGGAGTAGTGCCATCTATATGTAAACACAGAAAGCAATTTATGGAAATGCAATTTTCTTTTAAAACTTAAAACCAGTACTCCAAATGTATTGGATTACTACTGTTCATGAATAATAGGAAAAATGAATATTCGTGCCCTTCTAAAACAGTTCAGAAAGTACTGCAAAAATACTATGCTTTATATTTTTACGTATTTTTGATATTTTTTGATAGTATCTTAGAAATTTATTTTTGAGTAAAAGGGGGAAAATATTAAATTTTTACTACAGTGTTTGAGGTTTAGGGATAGATATTCTTTTATTATTACTCTTAATGCGATATGTGTACAATGTACATATATTAGCATCTGTTTTATCAGTTGAAGAATTATTAATCATCAGACAGTTAAAAATGTTCATACACATTTTCTTTAAACAGGGATTTCTATAAAACGTTTGTAGTGATTATCCGACTAATTATTAATGAAGAAAATTTCCTGATTACTGGCTCTGCTGAAGTATCTCATGGGAACAAGGTACATAAATTTTAAATGAAGAAATTAAATGATTTAGTCCCCTTAAAAACCATATTTTTTGGATATCGTTTAGCATGTCTAATTGAAAAAAAAAAAGTTTATTGTCGAGTACTTAGTGCTACCTTAAAATATGATTTTTTCCCCTGTCTTAATTTTCAGTTACATCAAACATTCATGGAGCAAAAAGAATGCCAGATAAGCAGAAGAACAAATTATGTGTTTATATACCCCAAAGTTATTTACAGATAGCACTATAACGATTTACCAGAATAGCAAACGAAACGAAATGGAATATTTATATCTATTAAATTCACAAGCTCGAAAGTAACATTAAATTCAACGGAATTACAGAAATCGAAAGTAATAGTTTCCAAATTTTTATTACCTTGTTGAAAGCTTTACTGATGTATAACAGCCGCCCCTCCCTTTGCAAAATAATATATTTCATAATTGATTCAATTATATTTTCCAATATTTTAGCACCAATAACAAAAAAAAAGTATAACGTATACACAAAAAGATTTAATGCACATTACAGTAGTCTATAAATTCAACAGTTTTAATAACCTAAAAAAGTTTACTTTGAAATACAAAAAAAAAAAAAAAAAAAGAAACTTATAAGTTTTCCCTATAAATAATTTTCTGTTAATCATTTTTAGAAATCACATTTTTACAGAAAACATAACAGCGGCACAATTTAATTTATAAGCTAATAAATAGAACGTTAAAAAAATATTTAAAAAAGCATTTATAATTAAAATAAGCCATTTAAAAAAAAATACCAGCAAACAATTTTTTGGTATGATGGGCACGAATTTCTCATGCTCTATTGCTATTTGTTTTCTTTTCAAATTCTAGCAAAGAAGTTTGTCTGTCATGAACTTAATGTTAAATGCTAATGGTATAAAAATGCTTTTACCATTTTCTACCACGAAATTATGTAATTTTTGAGTAAATATTCGTCTTTTATTTTAATGGAGAGCTGGGCGAATTCATATAGGCTGTATCTCAGAATAGTATTGCCTTTGTTTTGGCGTCGAAAGGAGATCTATCGATAAGTCGATTCGACCAATGATAGCGCGAATCTTTTCGCATGTCCAAAATCGAGTACGGTATGCTTAAATGCGACTGGGCGTCGATTGACTTTTGCAAAGTGACCTTACAGAAGGCATCTGTGATCAATTTTAAGCAAATCATTTTAAAATAGTTTAATTTTATGAAAAATAGGCTCGCAAAAAAAAAACTTACTTTCTGTGGCTACCCATGCTGGATCGTGGCTTGACTGATTTGTCTGAAAATAGTTGTCAATAAATAAACTCTGATATCCAAATAGTGGTTCTAACTGGTTTTCTCAAGAAGAAGGACTCTTTAACTTGTGAAAAACAGCTTTAGTAAAATGATATACCCATTGCAGGTTTTTGGTTGCAGTAATTAACAAGCGTCCCGCTTTTTAATCTACTGGACATAAATGGTACTATCTTAGGGACTAAAATGGTCTAACATCAATCAAACAATGCATCTGAAACTTAGGCACCAGTTTTCTGCAGCGCGGTATTTGTACACAGACCACCACATGTGCACTCTTGGAACCAAAACGACCGATAAATCAGCTCATCTTATATAGGGGTCTTAATTTTCAAAAATTTCCACCTGACAACCCTGTTCTGAGAGACTGAGATAGGAAGCACAAAGTGTCAAAGTGTCTCAAAAAGGGGCCGTGGTAGTCCGAGTCGGTAAGGCGTCGGACTCGTGACCGGAGGGAACCGGGTTCAATCACAGCCGATCAAAGATCCACCGTCTTGATTAATGGTGGCTGGGGGACGTTAAAAATGTCGTGGTCACAAAGTCCTCCAAGTGAAACGATACCTCTGGGGGTGCTAGGGCCAAGGGTTTGCTCGACCCTTAGCTCTGGTTCAAAAAGAACAGAGCGCCCTTCAGGGCCCTATCCCGGTTAAACAACGAGTTGTGGTAGGTGTCTCAAAAAGGGCTTAATTACTAGTGTCTGATTAAAGGGCCCCCCACCTGCTCTGGAAAACCCGAAGGAGCTACTCGAGGAAATCCTCCATGTGTGTATGGTTAATTCTGTTGAGATATTCCTACGGATCTCTCTGGTTGAGGGATTCCTCAAGGAATTCCTCTGAGGTTTTCCTCAAATCCGATCGTACTGTGTGGATGGATAGGAGGTTTTTCTAAAGCCTTCGTATATTCCCGTAGCGTCTTGGAACTTAAAGGAAATCCTCAAGGCCGTTCTTAGGATTTTCTGGAACATGTGAAGACCCCTCTACTTTGAAGTTTGCCTCGAGGAATTCCTTTGAGGTTTTCCTCAAGGAAACCCTTCACGTTTTCCGGAGCGTGTGAGCGGCCCTTGGGCCGTGGTGGCCCGATCGGTAAGGCATCGGATTCGTGTCCGGAGGGACCCGGGTTCGATCCCAGCCGATCAAAGATCCACCGTCTTGATTAATGGTGGCTAGGAGGCGTTAAAAATGTCATGGTCACAAAGTCCTCCAAGTGAAACGATACCTCTGGGGGTGCTGGGCCTAGGGTTTGCTCGACCCTAGACTCTGGTTCAAAATTAAGAACAGAGCGCTCTTCAGGGCCCTATCCCGGTTAAACCACGAGGCTATGGTAGGTACGGGGGACCCTGAAGTGTGAAATGAAATGAAATGTGAGCGGCCCTGAAGTGTTATCTTGCAACTGAGCTCTAGCGTTTGTCTGAAGATTGATTTTAGCCTTACTTGGTTTGAATGAAATGAATTGAAATGAAGTGCAGAAATAAACAAGAAGAAAAAAAAAGATGGAACATTCTTATTTGTCTTGGACTAATTGAGGCAAAGCCGCTTTTCCAAGTGTAGCAGAAGCCTCACAACTAAACAAATGAACAAATTCTTATTTGATTTTTGTAAGCAGTCTGAGATGTAGGGGTCTCAGTGGCCGAGCGGTCTAAAGCGTGTAGCCGATAACTCTGAGACGGTGGGTTCGACTCCCACCCTTGCTCCTGATGTACTTTCTTCCCTTGTTATGTAACTCTTCCATACATTGTCCGCGCAAGATATATGTAATTAAAATCATGTGTAATGGAGGCAAGACACTAGTTGGTAGTCCTCATCAGAAACCTGGGCATATAGCCCCAAACGAAATGAAACGAAATGAGATGTAAATAATCGAATTGTAAATAGCTAATAGGGGTCTCAGTGGCCGAGCGGTCTAAGGCGTGTTGCCGATAACTCTGAGACGGTGGGTTCGACTCCCACCCTAGCTCCGGATGTACTTTCCTTCCTTAGTGATGTAACTCTTTCATACATTGTCTGTACAAGATATATGCAATAAAAAAAAATCATATGTAACGGAGGAAAAACACTAGATTGTAGTCCTCATCAAAAAACCTGGGCATATAGCCCAAAAACGAACGAACGAAATAGCTAATACTAATACGATGAGGCCTCGCTGGCGCTGAGGTAGAGAGTTCGCTTTCCACAGCCGGGGGCGTGGGTTCGAGTCCCGCCTAGCTCATGGGTGTTCTGACTTCATCTCATATATTGTAAGTCTTTCATGTGCAACGTCCTGTGAATAAAAATCATATCATATCGTTGAGGATTATTGGAGGTATAAGCTTCTCCTAGAGAGAATAGCAGAGACCTCAATAGATGTGATACAAATACAAATACTAATACGATACTTTATAAAAATAATGTCTTCTGTTTCAAGTATATTCTCTCTACAACAGCGAACAATTGTAAGCACCCAGATGAAGCGGAAGGTCGGTAAGATTTTACCTTCATAAGATTATTTTAAAAGACCGGCTAACACGGTATTATTATATGAGTGTCTAGTGAAATCTGATTTGCAATTCTTCGTTTTGATCTGTTAATTTCTGTTTTTTGTATTAAGTGTGCTGCTTAGAGAAACAAAATTCGGTCAATTTAGCTGTCTCAACTGTGCTACATAAGTGTTCTAGTTGCTCGTGTATGTAGGCTAATTCCATAGAAATGTCAACCTCAGTCGAAGAAAAAAAATACGGAAGTGAAAAAAGTATCAAAAAATAAAATGAATTACTAAATAAATAAAAATCATACAACATGAGAAGTTTAAAAAAAAATTGAAAAAGTATTGTAATTATCACTGATATTCGCCATAATAAATAGTTTGTAGTGTGTTTACTGCTTGTTATTCGATGGTTACGTTAGTCACGCTCCACCTTGAGTAAAAGTGACACTTTAGGCTAAGAAAAATTAAGATTTAATAAATGTGTTTTATATTTTTAAAAGTCAACTTTACACATTTTTCAAATATATCATTCAATTTTTAACACTTGCTTAACTTCGAGATATGTTTGCCTCACAACATGAGTATTCATTTTCAGGGTTGCAAAAATGTTACGTTGGTCACGCTGCTATTTTGGTTGAAAAAATATCTACTGTCAGTAATTTTGTACAAAATTCTTAGCAGAAATGATACATAGATACCATGTACATTGTAACTCCACCAGCATAACTAAAAAATATTTTTTATTCTTTAAGTTATAAGTAAAAACAGTTACAAAATCAGCTCTGAATGTTACGTTAGTCACTATGGAATGACCCTAGATCTAACGCGACTATGGCACAGCCAAAAGATAGGTATTTCGTTTGTAGTAGTCTGGGTATGTTTCTATATAAAGGGATGTTTCACCGTAGCTCCTAAAATATTCATTCGATTTTGATGAATGAGGTGTCAATCGATTCGTTTTTATGACGCAAACAACATATTCTAGTTAATTAGAAAATTAACTGTTAATGACTAGCTTTTTTTTCCTATTTCAACCAGAAATTTGCGTAAATATGTCTTATATTTTTGCTCAAAAATGAGAGCAAAAAAATGTTTGTACAAATAAGTACTGTATGTCGATAGAAAGCTATAATTCCTTTGCATCAGACAAAATTCGTTCGAGCGTTCTAAAGTAGTTAGAACGGGAGCTATAATTACTTTTAACTAAGTTTCTGCTAAAGGCTGAACTTTAACTGGAAGTTCATTGTTGACCATGACCATTGTTGAAACATAAACACACTGATACTGGGAAATAATTCTGTAGCCGGATTACAGTTTTTAAAATTTGTGGATCTATTTCCTTTAAGCCACTGGTAAAGGAGCTTTTAAACTTATATTATTTAAAAAACAATTCCTTTTCCTAAAAAGTAGACTTAACGATTTTTGATCCTGAACAACTCAATTATGAATCGCAGTTACACCCTACAGAACTGACATCAAACGAGTACGTTGAGAATGACTGGGAGAAAAAGCATGAAAGATTACGCATCATAAAAGTAGTATCAATGCATAATAAAGCAGGCTTGATCGGTTCTTAACGACTTTTTGTTCAACTTTGAAAGCCTTTTGTCTAACCAACTGCGTGTTGTTTCTTCATACACGAAAATACTCTTGAATTTACGATAATGGGGGAAATTTAAAATGATTGCGATGCTCTCTTCCACTACAATAAACCGAACAATATACTCTCAATATTTCCGTTATTAGAAGACAATATGAAAGAATAAAAGCAATGTTTCAGTTACAAAACAGTATAAAGTAAATCTCAGAGCATAGTATAAATGATGATTAACTATTATTGGCAGTTTATACACAAAATTGAAGGTTATACATTTTGTAAAAGATGAATCAGTCACTTGCTTGTTGACTTTAGGACATATTATTCTGCGAAAAGAGAGACCAATACAATGAAATGCGTAGTTCATTACAAAAGTGGTGTAATTCCATATTTTCTAAAATTCTTGTTTGTTTGCTATATGGTTCCTTATTTCAGGACCGTATTTAAGGGGTAAGTTTTTAGAGTTCAAACCCCCCCCGAAATTTTTCAAAACTATTCCAAAAAAATGCTTTTTAATACCCTCTTTTGCTGAAAAATAATGTTATTACTATTTTATTTTTAATTTTATTATTTACTATCTAATTTCATTTGAAAAATGACATTATCATTATTGAATGATAGCACAAATTAATTGATTTATCTGCAGTATTTATCTTTATTGTAGTTTTTGCAAGCATAATTTCATACATTACAATACACCTTTTTAACTGGGGTAAAGATGCTTTGTACACATCAGAATTTTTTCCTTTATTGGAAAGATTTGTTATTATTTTATTTCTCATGTTAATGCCTCTTAACACTTTGACTGCCATGGCTATCATATGTGATATCCAGTGATATTTCCGTTGAGACACTGGCTATCCGATATGATAGCCAGGGTGTTTCAACACTTCAGACCATGGCTATCAAAGATGTTATCAGTTACATGAAAATCGTATTGGTGTTTGATTCTTGGGCTCCCTACGATGTGTTAGGTATACGTGGTTTGCGCAAATTGGTATATGTCTTCAATGTCTTCAGAAGTTAACTTTCTCTTGCTCATTGTAATAAAAATTCAAATAATTCAAACCTAAACAAAATAATAGAAATAAAATCATATAAATAAAATAATAAAAAATATAAACATAAATCTAAATAAAGTTTATTGATAAATGACGAATTTAGCTGGCTATCAAATAAGATAGAAAGATAGACGCATGGAAGAATTTACACTAACTTTTGTGGTGTGCTTTGGCTATCATTTTTGGTAGCCAGGAGGAAAATCTCCCCATGTGTTACAAAATGAGTCAGATTGAAAAATATTGTTTTTATATATAGTTTTATGTTGAAAAAAATACAAATTACACAAAAAAAAGTTTGGCCCGTGGTGAACATTTGCAATTTTGGCTTGGCAGTCAAAGTGTTAAGCATCTACTGTAAAAAAAAAAGCAATAGAATATAGGACATGAAATCAAATTTTGTTTATCATATAGATTTCACGAAAAATGTATTGGTAAAGCACCCCGATACAATAGTCTGGATATACGACCCTGCCTCGTTTACTTACATAATTTAGTACAAAGCGAAGCAAAGCATTTTTTGAAAGATAAATATCTAAAGACTGATAGTAGTTAAACACTAGGTTTTTTTCTTTTTTTTACATTTCTTGGGGTAAAAACTTGCAAAGAGTTTTATGTAATCAGGCATAGCAAAATCGCTTACAAGAAACTACACCACTTTCACAAAGAACTACACAAATCTTGAAGGGGAAAATATAAGAGACAGCGTAGAAAACAATTTGAAATCGATTTCGCCATGACAGCAATTTTATTAATGACCTCAAGCTAACACTGTGGAGTTTTTTCAAAATATGATTATTAAAAGAAACAAACAGGTGGTTCTTTTTCTTTATTTTGGTAACATAAACAAAGTTATGGCATATTAAAATCATGAATTTCTCGCTTGTTTTCAACTGAAAATAATTAAACGCCGATTTGAAAAGGTTGCGGTACGAAAAGCTTTTAGGTTTGGGAAAGCAAATATTTTGGTTGTAAGAATTTTCCTGAAAATATAAGAGGAAAACTTTGGATTTCAATCATTGAGACCAGCTTTATGAGGTAGTCCAATGTGAACTAGAAGATGGGGTTGCTTTCTTTTTATTATATGACCCGAGTTCGATACCTAGTAATGGGAAAAACGACCTCTTCTTCAGTGTCATATGACAGTTCAAGGACTTTACGGTGAAATTTAGGGAGTTACGGATGAAAAGTTTTACGATGTCTAAACCGTGTCATATGACAGTTGAAGGACTTCACGGTGAAATTTAGGGAGTTGCGAAGAATAGTTTTACGGTGTCTAAACTTACATTAAAGAGTAAAACGTTTTTGAAACATAATGAGTGAAAAAGAGGGGAAGTCGCTTTGTTGCATTTGACAATTTGAAACTACTGAGTGAGCGAAATACAAAGCATCAATTTTGAAACTGAGATCGTTTTTCTTAGTCAAAATTATAGTGGTACATAGAGCTTCGATGGAATTGTGGTAAAACAATTTTATGACACATGCTTATTTAATACCGAAATAGCTTTTTGATCTTGTGCACTTTGTGATACGTTCATTAATATTTTTTTCAATTGTTTATTTTTGATACACTGGCGCAAAAGAATTTCCAAAAATCTATTAGAGCTCTTGTGTTTTGATTGTTTCCAGAAACTCATTTGTCTATGGTCAGGATTAATATTTTCTGATCGTCTCGATAAAATGTTATTTGCGAATATACATAATATGTAAAAACTTGACGAAAAAAACTAGGCTAAATGAAGTTACGTTCGAACTTTATTATATTTTGACCACATAACAATAGAAAGAAACTCATTTGGAAATAAACATGTCACTAAAGCAATCCTTCATTGGAAAAATTTTATCTCTCTTTGGAATAACTTTTACGAAATCAACTTCTGCCTGCACCTTTCTAAATAAAAGACTAAAACCTCTTAGTATCTATCTACAAGCAATGTCTGTTTACAACATGTTGATAATATTTAAAGATTTTGCCACAAAAGCAAGCCTCGCAGATTCCATATGTAACTCGTTTTCGCTGTTGCTTTTGTACGTTGTGCAGTTCAAAGAACAAGTCTTATTCGAATTACTCAACAATTTTGACCAACTTCTGAAGTTCTCAACCATAAATATCTCAAAAGAATTCAGGCTGCTTAAACTTACTGTGTTTATAATTGCTGTTGTTCCTTTTATTTTTGCTGTAACCATGCTCATTGCGTTGCTGGAAGACCGACCCAGCTTATATGTAAAATTCTGGTTCTATGGGCATGTACCACATCTTGATCGACATTTACAAGACTTCCTTATGCTGATTTGTTCTACTGTGTACTATAGCGTGTTTATAACACCGTGCATATTTGCAGTTGTGTACGTGTTTTTCTGCAATCTTCTAGCAAAATGCATTCGATTCAACGGCCGCTATGTGACTTTCGATGACCAAGAACTCGTCTTTAAAGTCCAACTGCACCAACTGATCACCACCTGTTCTCATCAGCTGGACAACTGCTTTTCATTTCCCATTTTCCTAATGTTGCTGTACTTCTTCACCAGTATCTTCATGGCGATTACTTTAATACTGCAACATACACAAATACCACAGGCAATAGTTGTCCAAGAAAGCACGCTCATTTTCGCTGTATCTGGAACATCCATCTGGGGCATCATAACTTTCGCTGCAAATGTACCGTCCAGTGTGAATCAAGTAGTATCCAAGTACCGGCTGGCCTACCAGAGTTACATCACAAACTATGGCTGCTGTTGTTGTTCTTCAGAAAAGCGAGTTTTGGGGACATTGAAGGCACTAATAAACGTCGAAATACTGCATCTCACCGTTTTTAGGATGATAAATATCAGACGAAACTCAATTATAAGTTCTCTGGGTTGTTTTCTGACGTACGGGTTTTTAATCTTACAGTTCAGTCCCAATGTTTAGTAGCACGTTTCCCTTCTAAATGTGTGATTGACTTTTCGTTCACGTTTTAATACGTATTAAAATGCTTAGTTTTAGTGTTTAATAAAATACGTCTAATTTTAACCCTTTATGTAACACTAGCTTATTACCCGGCGTTGCCCAGGTGCTTATTAAAAATGATTGCAAAAATTAGAATTAAATATCGGTTAGAACATCGAATGTTTCTGCATCATACAATATTTGTGCCAATGTTCTGAGGTAATTAGAACCTGAGTTATAATTTTTTAAAACTTATTTCATACTAAAATGAAATAGGTGAGCCTTAAATAGATAATTCATTGTAAATCGCCATCTTTGTTGGAAAATACTCATCTTTAAATGTGTTAAATTTATTAATTTGTATACTTAAAGGCTTAGTTCCATTACTCTATCTATTCAAAATTGAAAAAAAATGGAAATTTTGAGACAAAATATTGAATTTTTAACCTCTTTAGCTTTTTTTCAAAATTTTAAAACCAGCCTATGTGAATTCTAGTGCATCAAGGAACCTCTGTGCTAAGTTTGATGAAAATCCGACGAGAACTGGATTTGTATAAAGAGCAAACATAAACAAACAAATATATATACAATTATACCTACATCCATTTTTATATACATAGATATATACAGAGTATGAAAATTTTGACAATCAGTGGGGTCAAAGGTCCCCTACGCCTTAGGACACCTAAGAAAACTGTTTCCGATAGCATGTACCATCTGCTGTCGACTTCTCAGCAAGGTAGGGTCACCTGGGGTAATTCCTGGTCAAAAAGCATTAACATCCAATTATCACAAAATCTATCTAAGTTAGAGTTACAAATTTTGGTATGGAGGAAGCACATTGGGATGTCCATCGAATAAAATATTCATGCTATCAACAATACATAATGAACTTGAGTAATTGTCGTTAATTAGTGACCAGGAATTACCCCAGAGATGGGGTAATTCCTGGCCACTTACGGGGCAATTATTGGTCACTCAAATGATTGATGAAAATGCATACATTTTGTAAGCACATTATTAATACAAGTTATTAAACTAATTAGATAAAGAATTTATTTATATATATAGCTAATTAAACACTGTATTTAGTTTTTTTTAAGGAAGAATGCAATTGTTTTCAACATAATAGCTTTACTTAATAAAACTTAGCCAAAATACTTTTTATACACTTTGTATGCAATAGCTACAGCTTTTATATCTGTTGTGAATGAATCTTCACCTACCAAATAAATAGGTCCATAAAAAATATGGTGCACATGCACCATACACACTGAGCACATGCTTCTGTCTGTTATGAACAGGTTAAGGTGAACAGTTAAGTGAATAGTACAATGCAGTTACAATTAAGCATTTTTCTTAGTATAATTAAGAATAATTATTAAAACTTATAAAATAATTGGATGAAATTTAACAAAGAAAAATTCAGTATATTGTATACTTATCATTAACAGATAAGAATGTTACATTGCGGTTACAGTTAACTTTGCAGTTAAGGCTCACAGAGTTACATATAGTTTAAATCAATAACACATGTCAATAATAGGTGAAATAATAATCCATAAATATTAAAAAAAGGACTGACCAGGAATTACCCCAGTGACCGAGAATTACCCCAGTAGCCAGGGGCATTATTTGGAGCCTTCCTGCAAATTATTCAAAACAATAATGGTAAATCCAAAACTATTTTTCAGTAACTGACATGGTACCTAATTCAACCAAAAAAACGAAAAGGAAAAATATTCAGAAGTTTGAGTTTGATCACGATCTTTGTACAAATGTATCAAAACTAAGGCCAATCTTGTTTTACGAAATTTAACAAGCCGATTTTAAAAAGATTTTTTTTTTCAAACTAAATACACAGTCAACTCATAATTACGTAATGAATTGCAATGAAGATAGTTCAGAGCACCTCTGTGATTTTTTTCATTTTGCTGAAGGATTATTAAGACATAAAAAGGACTGTGACCAGGAATTACCCCAGAAACTTGCTGACCAGGAATTGCCCCGGGTGACCCTACAAGGAATGGTAAATTCAATTTCAAGTACTAGCATCATTCCAGTCATTTAAGATTCATAATACTGAATTTATGCCCAAGTTTTTTTTAACAATTTTTTTTCAATTTTTATCTGCTTAAAACTCTTACTTGGAATGGTTTACATACATTTTAGGCGTGAAATAGATCGCCGTTGCCATATTTATTTAGTTATTTAACGTCCTGTTTATGGGACACTAGGCAGATATGTGCGCAAAATACGACCACACTCGACTTTACTTGTGCAAAGTAACATTACAGAAGGTATCTCTGATCAAATTTAAGCAAATCATTTTAAAATAGTTTAATTTTATGAAAAATAGGCTCGCAAAAAAAAAAAAAAAATTACTTTCTGTGGCTACCCATCCTGGATCGTTGCTTGACTGATTTGTCTGAAAATAGCTGTCAATAAATAAACTCTGATGTCCAAATAGTGGCTCTAACTGGTTTTCTCAAGAAGAAGGACTATTTAACTTGTGAAAAACAGCTTTAGCAAAATGATATACCCATTGCAGGTTTTTCTATCCAGTAACTAACAAGCGTCCCGTTTTTAGGCTACTGGGCATAAATTGGTTAATGTAAGCAGTGTACAGCTCTCATACTGTTGGTTAAATTTCCGATTCATCTCTATTTATTCTCTTATCAATCGTCTATTTGTTTTGGAACATCTATAATAGAACAACCATCTACCTTGCGATATTAGAATGATTCAGTTATGTTATTACAGTGCCTGGCTAGTTCTGGTACTAGCTATAAAAGGGGGTCCACGAGAAACTGTAAAATTCGGCAAGGGGTCCACGGAACAAAAAAGTTTGGAAACCCCTGGTTTGGAGCTAGAATATTGGTGACATTAATGCATCCGCGAAAAGACATCAATGTTACAAATATCGACGTTCTGTGACATTTCCAAATCCTACTTTTTAATTGCTCATTTTTCAATATTTATTTAATGATCCAATTGATTTCTGACTTTTTTTTTTAATTTGAATGCTCCAGGGCTGCGGAGTCGGGGGAAAAATGGTCGACTCTCGACATGTTTTTCAGCTACACCAACTCCTTTGGTCCAAAATCAGTCCGACTCCGACTCTTCGACTACGACTCCTCAGCCCTGGAATGCTCTCTTAAACGTCGAAGTTTTGCATCTTACCGTTTTTAAGATGACAGACGTCAGACGAAACTTGATATACCGTCTGAACAAAAATATAGGGCTATGAAATTAATAGCAGAAGTATTGAGTCAAATCATTCAAACTATATTTCTGGAAGTCTTCACAATGTCATTGTATTAAATAAAAGTCTTGGGGGGTAAAGGTTTTATTGGCCCTTCCAATGAGGGATTCTCTCTCATTAAAATTTCAACATTGAAGTTCAAAAATACATTTTTGGACTTTTTTTGATGTTAGGGAAAGGGAGATTTGGCGCTTTTTCTCAGAAATGTTTAGAAATTGACGACCGAAACATTTCTGGTCAACATTTGTAAATTAGGACATGTATAAAGGGTAAGCAAAATAATCAATCACCCCTCCTTTGAAACATCTCTGGATTTGCCCTTGCATACAATCTATGATAAATCTACCAAAATAGGATTGCTCTGCTGTAAAATTAACTAAGTACATACTATGAGTTAATTATTTCCTTGTTGTCCTTATGCAGTTGAATAAGTTGTAAGGATGTTATATTGGAGTTTTCCGGTTGAGTACGTAAGTGCGGGTAAATTGTTTGGACGAAACGTGATTGTTTTGTGTTTTGATAAACAACCGTCTCTGAGGCGGGTCACCGTTTTCTTTGCGTACTGGTTCATTGACGTTTGGGCAGTTTTGCTTGGGTTAACTCAAAACACATAAAATGTAATAGATAAGAATGCTTTTAAGCAGTGGCGGAAGAAAATATACTGCAAAAAATCATTTCAAAGAATTTCTTGAGAAATAAGAGAACATCTGAGCTGTTTCGAATTAAAACCTATTAGGTTTATTTCTCAAATTCCGAAGATGGAACTATGGATTTAAAAGGGTTTTGACTTAAAACCTTTCACCTTTTGAAGTGAAGTGAGCGGGGACGCCCTTAAGACAGCGCAAGCCCTGCGACCACACGTCTGTTGTACTAAAACCTTCATTTTGTATTCACTTTCTGTTGAGATCTAGTGGTTTTTGATGGCCTTTAAGCCATTGATAAAGGAGCTTTGTGAAAACGTATTTTGTTTTAAATAAAACAGACTGTAACATAGGCGGCTGGTGCACTAAAAAGGGGGGGGTCAGGAAAAAGGGAGGGTGGGAGAAGACGGGCGAGTAGAGGGTGGGGGCAAAAGAAATTTGGAGGGGGGAGTTAGGAGGCAAAACCTCTAAAGTTTTTTCTATTATTATTTTTGTGAAATTTGGCTATATTATTGGATTTTAACATTACTGTTGAAAGGATTTCTAAAATGCGAAAAAAGGCCTCCAAAATAAACCAGGCTGGTTGATTTTCATTCATTTAAATAAAATAAGATGAGAAAAACATCCAATTTTCTTAATATTCTCCTTTTATTTTGGTGAAATTAATTCATCCACTGAGTGAAAAATCGTTTTTCACTCGATCATTACTTTTTAACTGAAAAGTTCAGAGCCGGCTCTAGAGAAAGTCCCCGGACCACGAGAAATAAAGTAAATTGAAGAAAATAAAACTGTTTCTGTTCATCCTTTATCGTATATAGCAGTAAATGTCAGCAGTCAGCTAAAATACTGTAAAATGAGTAAAATGGGACAACGTATATGGGTCATTCTGACGAAAATGGTACAAATCATGTCCGAGAATTTAGAATTTTTAAAATCAATTTTAATAACTACCACCCATTAAGTGTATTTTTTATTGGTTCTCCATATAATTTTGTGCCATCAAGTATCAATTGATTAGGTATAATCCATTTAGAAATGACACAAAACAAATTATCTTTATCAGAAGAAGGAGAAAATTACGTGTCCCAGCTTCAAATTGCTAGAATTTTAAATGTGATTTAAAATTAAACTGAAATGTAACAACAAAATAAATTACACTGCACTGCACAAAAGATGCTTCTGACACCATTTCTGCAGATTATTACGCAAATGAAAAAAAAAATTCCCCAAAAAACACTATTATTTATCCATGTCCCTAGATTTTCTATGTTTCGAATTGTCCACTCTGTTACATGCCTTTTGGAAATAAAATAAACAATTGCATTCAATCTGATATATTTTTTTAAAAATATAGGTAGTATAACTGCCGTGATTAGCTTGCTACATTGAATTATGTAGTCAACAACCAGGGTGAGCCTAATTCTTTTCTTATGATAGTTAATTTGAACTGTTGGATGTCCATTCTGTTAGAGCCGATTTCATGATGAAAAAAATAAATTTTTTCTTGAAATTGCAGACAGACTTACAGTTTTAGGATGTTTATTCCACTTTATGCTTGTTCTGTGATTCTAACTTTTCTTTGTGATTATAAAGATATTTTTAAAGGCTTATTTGTCCACTCTGTTACATGTCCACTCTGTTACACAAAGTGATCAAAATATTTAAAATCCTTTCATAACTGAGTCATGTACTAGTTATTTACACTTCATTATACACAAATAAATGGAAACTCAATAAAAAAAATATGATTAGCTCGTGGATATTATTTAAACTGATAATCTTTTCAGACATGATTTGTACCACTTTCGTCGGAATGACCCATATGCAAGTCAAATAAAAACATTCAAAATGTGTTAGAAACTCCGCAAACAGCGAGGCTAATGAAATACAGGCCTCTTCATTCAGTGCATGAAAGAAAAAAAAAAAGAAGAATCGTTCACCAGACCAAACCAACAGGTCAAGGGAACCAACCCTTCTTTCTCTTTTATGCACTGAAGAGGCTTTTATGTTATAGCCTCCAAGCAGCTACTTACGGAGTTTTAACTCATTTTAAATGTTTCTATTTGTACTTGTTGTTGTTACTGACACCACTCGGAAATCCGAGCCCGAGTTTACTCGGATTTAACGCAGAATCGGTACGCTTTACTATTTTAGTAGAAAAGTCCGACGTAGGAAAGTTAGTAAGTCCGACTTAGCTCAACACATACATCATAAGACCCGTTGAAAGGGCATGCAGACACTCACAACAGGCTTGGAGTCAGTTACGAGAAAATGTAATCAATTACGATTATGATTAGGAGTATGAAAAACTAGAGATTATAATTACGATTACGATTACAGTCCTCTGCCAAACCGCAATTACGATTACAGCAACGATTAGATTATGTAAAAAATGTAATTGATTACGATTATTATATGCCGATTATGTATTCGATTACACGAACACAGCTTTCGGAGGAATTTATATTATATACATATACAGAGGGAGGATCCAGAAATGTTTGTTAGGGGAGAGGGGGGGGGGACAAGTTTCAGCGCACCTTATATTCTCTCTAAAATGCTCTTAAAATTCTCAAATGATATTTTTATAAAAATTCTCAAGTAAAATTTAACATCTTTTAACCCTTTAAGCGGTTTGCCCGTACGGTGTACGTGCTACCCGAAATTGGCCTCATCTGGTTTGCCCGTACGGAGTACGGGCATCGATATTTTCAGATTTCCTTTTCTGGTTTGCTCGAACTGTTCGGAAAATTGTAAACCTCAAAATTCACAGTAAGTGTGAGAGAAATTTTTGCATAATTTGTAAACCATTCATTACTGCATGCAGAATGTACAATGAAAAAAGCAAAATATTTCGGGGTTTTATGACCAAAATTGAAAAAAAAAAAAAAAAAAAAAAATATTGTAAAAGTATTGAAAACGAAAAAAAAAAATTAAAAAATTCTTAATATTCTTATTCTGTTAAGTATGGTACTTAACTATATGCAATAAAAAAATATGCCTTTTTTGGAAGCATTTCTGGTAAAATAATTGACCGCTTAAAGGGTTAAACATAAAAATGTTCTAAAATTCTATAAATATGCAACTTTTCCTTTTGTATACTTATTGATTAAAAATAATATGAGCATAAAATTATACAGCATAAACTAAGATCAACTTATGTGTGAAAATAATTTGAAAAAAAAGTTAGATTACAAGATAACAAGACTAAATTACGATTATTGAAAGAAAGATTACAATTACGCGATTATGGGTGTTCCATTTCCAAATTATGATTATGATTACGATTACAGAAAAATGTCATCGATTACGCGGATTACGATTACGTAATCGGCGATTACTCTAAGCCTGACTCACAACATACATTCACCCAGAGCAAGGACAAGGACATTAGAGAGAGAAAATGCATCCATGCCCGAGTCGGGATTCGAACCCGTTACCACACCATCCAAGTCAGACTTCTCTGGCGACTAGTCAAGATGGCCGGCATTTGTACTTGTATCCACGTTGTCCCATTTTACTCTTTTCATACTACAAAATTTTCCACTGCTTTTTTGCAACTCTACTTATATAGGGTTAGTTAGGGTAAATGGGCCCCTTTTTAGAACAGTTCGTTTTCGAAGCCTTATACAAAAGTCTTAAAGCGAAACAGCTTAATTTTTTTTGACTTATTTTGTCTTGGACATTATTGATAAACACAAGTTCAGCATTGTTTTCTAAAAAGATGTTTTAAATATTTTTACCTATCTTATTCTTTACAAAATGACGTGGGGGGCCCACTTGCGCCCTAGGAAGGGGTGAGTGGGCCACCTTCCATTTATTTATATTTAAAGTGAGCATATTTTGGAAAGGTGTTTGTAGGTCCTACCTGACAAAGTATGGAAAATTTTAGTAGGGAATATTTTTCTGTAAATGTATCCATTAATGAGCTATCTATTCACATTTAAATGTGTATGACAGAAAATTATAAAGCAGAATACAAAACAATTGTGCCTGTGAAATTCATTAAAAGCCGTTAGGCGCATTTTTTGCTTTTATGTATAAATTAATGTTGAATAAACATAATGGAGTCGATTAAGATCAATTTTGGTAAAATAGAAACAAATTATAGGATGAAGAAAAAAAAAAAACACTTAGTAGCAGTGTCTTTTTAAAGTTTTCTGAGGGAGAAACATTATCATTTCAGCCTCAGTTATAATTCGAACATCATCTACATCAAACCAATAACAAGTGTAATTATTTCCATTCTTTCTATCAAAAATTTTTTTTTTCATTTGTACCATATTTTAAAATTAGACCTTCAAAGTACTTTATGGTTTTCTTTTATACAAGTTTCACAAATACATAGTTACCAGCTTTTGCAGTTTTTGTAGCTGAACCATCAATTTCTTCTAGGTCTCCATAATTATCTTTCATTTCGTTGTAGAAATTGCTTCATCAAAACTACTTTTCATTTTGAAGTCATCATTATTATGAGGGGGCCCACTTTACACAATAGTTAGGAGGCCCACTTACCCTAATAGAGAAAAACTACGGGGTAAGTGGGACCCCTCCCCTTAAACACTTATTAATAATGCTTTTCATAAAAATTCTTATTGCAATGTGTATTTTAGGTTAAACCTTACAAGAAAACTTGATGAATATAGAAAAAATAATAAAAATTAACATCGAAACACTTCTTTGGAAAATGTTGCTTGAATTCGCAAAAAAAAAAAAAAAAAAAAATTCGGAAAATTTTTTGACATACATTATATGATCCCAAAAAAAGTTCCATGAGACCCAAATATATGAAAACGCAATCACTGTGATGTAGTTTGACATGCTCAGTACAAAAAAGTATAAAAACCATATGCTCATTTCAGTTTTAAGGGGGGTGGCCCACTTACCCCAGTGGCCCACTTACCCAAACCAACCCTATATACATATTTTTTTTTATAACGAACGAAATACTTTTCTTTTCATCCCACCCATAAAGTGTCTAATTTTCTTTTATAAAATGTTATTGTATAAATTATTGGTCGGAAGGTCAGTCCGCATTAGTTCTGATGACTACAGTTCTTCAAAACATCTTTGGTTCGAAATTAAGCCCTGAACTAAATGCTATGTTTTCTATGAAAAATCTTCCTGAGTTAATACATGATAATAATAAGAAAGTTTTAATATGATTGCTCAAAAAGACATAACAACAGGCCCTGAATACATTTGTTATGTATTAAAAAGAAGCGTAAACATTATGTTTATTTAGTTGAAAAATATGCTTTGAAGGTGATTTGAGATCAAAGTCAGAATAATAATTGATCACTGAATCTATTTTTTATACCAGATCGAGTGTTTTAATTTCTTAAAAATTTCATCTGTTGTCTCTTTGTTGATATTAAACTGTATTGTACTAAGTAAAAGGCCAGTTTATTGCACTTTACAATGGGTTAACCTACTAGAAAAGCGATATAGAAAACGAATTGAAATCAATAATGTTATATGTGTAATTTCTTTAATGTCTTCATAATATCGCTATGATTAAAAATATTTTTTTTATCTCTAGAATAGATAAACATATACTTTTTTTTCTTTATTTTGGCAACTTGAACAAAGTTATAGTATATTGAAGTCAAGAATAGTACGTCCACGTTCAAATGAAAAAGTCATATCTGACTGAAGTGCATTGCTATGATATTGCTTGAGAAGTACGATTTTATGAATCATATAATTAATAGTATGACAAACTTATATTGTAATTTGAGGCTGAAAAAAGTGGTAGAATTTCTTAGTACTTAAAAGACTCGGATAAAACACATATCAATCTAAAAATTAACACCTCTTTCGTTTGTTTCTAAATGCGAAAAGATGCATTTAAACTTCATTTGTTAATAATTGTTTTGCAATTCTAGTCTATATGCTACAGTTTTTTTTTTGCTCTTTAATGTATCAAAACCGCTAAAAAAGGGTATTTCTTGTAATTTCTTGTATTTCATTTTATATGTTTCGATGATACTAACTTCCCAAACATAAACGTTTCGTTTAAATTTGTGCTCATTGTTCATATCACCAGGAATAAGGTGTAAGATTCTTTTCATTTTTTAATAAATACAAGAAGAAAACCTTTTTTTAACTTGAATAAACTTCGTTACTGTTAATTATATGGGTCTTAAAATTTTTTAAGACTACATTATTTTTGACAATGTTTGTGAGCTTACTTACCTTGAACTAGGATTCACATCTTGTTGACTTTTTTAACGTATTTTATAGAAAATTTTAAAGGTTTATGTTTGAAGTAATTATTTGATCACTAAAAAAGAAATGTACTCTATGTAAGCCGTCTACTGTCACATTGTCACCATATTACACAAAGAAGCAACTTTAGATGAAAAGAAAGAATGTCTCTGAGACAATCCTCAGTAGGAAAAACTTTATACTACTTCGGGCTTACTTTTGAAAAACCAACCACTATCTGTTCTCACTTGAAGATGCGACTAAAACCACTCTGTATTTATCTACAAGCAACGTTTGTTTACAGCACAGTAATAGTATTCAGAGATTTTGCTTCAAAAGCAAGCCTAGCCGATTCAGTGTGTCACTTTTTTTCCTGGTTGCTTTTCTGTGCTTTGCATTTCAAAGAACAAGATCTACTGAAGTTGCTCAACAACTTTGACCAACTTCTGAAAATCTCACGCATAAATATATCTAAGGAATATAGGGTGCTTAAAGCAACTTTATTCGCAATTGCTTCTGTTCCGTTCATGTTTGCTGCAACTATGATCATTGCATTATTGATAGAGAGGCCTAGTAAGTACATGCAATTCTGGTTCCATGGCCATGTACCACAAATTGATCGACGACTGGAGAATTGTTTGTTGCTAGTTTGCGGTACTGCATACTACAGCGTCTACATAACACCATGTATCTTCGCAGCAATCTACATTTTTTTCTGCCATCTCCTGGTAAAATGCGTTAGAGTTAACTGCCACTATGTGACTTTTGAAGAAAAAGAACTACTTTTCAGAGTCCAGCTGCATCAGCTAGTCACTGTCTGTTCCCATCAGTTGGACAACTGCTATTCATTTCCCGTTTTCTTGATGCTGTTGAATTTTTTCACCAGTATTTTCATGGCGATGACTTTATTGTTACAGCACGCTAAAATACCACAGGCAATTGTTATCCAAGAAAGCACGCTCATTTTCGCTGTGTCCGGAACGTCCATTTTGGGCATCATAACTTTCGCTGCAAATGTACCGTCCAGTGTGAATCAAGTGGTGTCCAAGTACCGACTGGCTTATCAAACTTACGTCACAAACTACGGTTGTTGCTGTTGTTTTCAGAAACGAGTTTTGGGAGCATTTAATGCCCTCCTAAATGTCGAAATTTTGCATCTTACCGTTTTCAAGATGATAGACATCAGACAAAACTTAGTTATAAGTTCCTTGGGTTGCTTTTTGACGTACGGGTTTTTGATCTTGCAGTTCAGTGACGACTGTTAACTGCATGTTTTAGCCTCTAACTGTGTGATTGGCGCAGTAAAGCCTCTTAGAGATCTTGCGCCAAAAAGCCCAGTGGAATCACCCAAATGTGTGATCGATTTGTTTTTATGTATGTAATTATTTAGTCTTAACATTTAATAAAATATGTATAGTTTTAAGGGTTAATAACTTGAGTTGCAGATGCGATATTAGTGAACATATATCAACGCTATAACACCTTCATTCGGAATTAAAATTATTGGGGATATTAATTTATCAACGGAAAGATATCAATGTTTTCGTGCATCGACGTTCTGAGACATTTCTCCCCTGGGGCGTAGGAACCCGGGTAGCTGGGGGAGCTCTGGATCCCCCTGGAGTATTTCAGACCGGCTCAGCTCCCCCGGAAAAATGTCTTTACCACAACATTTGGTAGCACATTTTTTGCCTCAAACCTGTTTTCAAATGTGTGATCTCCTTTTCCTAGGAAGTTCACGCAATGTCACCAAAATTCGTCAAAAGTCATTTTTTAAAGGTACCATTTGGAATTCTTTCCGTTAGAAAAGTTTGAGATATCCTATTTCTGAGCAAATATTCCATCTAAAACTAAGTTCATATTAAAAATGCAAAAGTGCAGTTAAACTTGTCTTTCTGAGGAAAGAGATATTAGCAATGTTTTAAGTTTCTTTTAACAAAAAAAAGTTTCTTTTTTTGAGCATTTGACTCTGTAATTGATCTTGTGTGTAAAGGGGAGAAATGTGTGTGCTCCCCCCCCCCGAAAGCGCAATGTATTGCCCAGGCTCCCCCTGTTTATACAATGTTCCACTGTTTCTCCCTTTCAAAATCCTACTTCTTAACTGTTCATTTTCCAATACCAATTTAATTTATCTGATTTATTTCTGACCTTTCTTTTGGTTCTAAGCCATATTTTCAAAATTAATTAGGTCTTCTTTCACGTGTTTTTTTTTAATTCGCTTCATACAATTGAATTTACACATTGAATGGAATCAATAAATACTATATAGTTGGGACGAAGCTAAGCCGCATTGTGGAGACTACCCAGATTTAAATCACAGCTTTATAAGCTGTCAAAATAATTTTTCCCAACTATAGACATTAAGAAGTTGACGACCTATTTCTTATTTTCATTAAGAGCAAGAATCTGAGAAACTGTCACGCCTAGCATTATGAGGTGATTCATGACCTCTCAGATTTTCTCCCAAAAATTACCAAATGTTTATTATCTTATTGAAAGACCAAATCCAGAATATTTTGCTCTAAAGTTGAGTTGTTTAGTTTTTATGGACCCCTAAAGATGAAGGTGCGGCATCAAAAATTAAGCGGATTTTCAAGACATGGAAGTTGCCGTGAACCAAAAATGTACAAGCTGTTTTTAGACCTCAAAAACGCTAAAAAAACGTCAAAAATGCCTTGTTTTGAGGGCCTTCACTGACCTTACGGCAACAACTTACCACAAATTTAACATTTATTTTGTAAAGTTTCAACCTTCTATATTCCATATACAAAAAGAAAATGGGAGTTAAATAGTTCCTGGTAAGAGTTTTGGCTCACGGCAACTTCCATGTCTTGAAAATCCGCTTAATTTTTGATGCCGCACCTTCATCTTTAGGGGTCCATAAAAACTAAACAACTCAACTTTAGAGCAAAACATTCTGGATTTGGTCTTTCAATAAGATAATAAACATTTGGTAATTTTTGGGAGAAAATCTGAGAGGTCATGAATCACAGGCGTGATACTCTCTCAGATTCTTGCTCTTAATTATAAAAATAAATATTCAGAGAAAAAAAGGGAAAAATTTCCTGAAAGTAAAATCTACAAGCGTGGATTTTACTGGGGCTATAACTGCAGTATTTTGCTAGGTTATACTATTGCACTGCATAGATCAGCGTGCATAGCTTGTGCATAGCATAGCGAACAGCGTGCATAGCATAGCGTGTACAGCACAGCATAGATGATCATGCTCAGTCGTTGCACAGTATGTCGTCTTTTGGAAGACTCACTATGTATTAGCTTTCATAAAACCGCGTAATATTGATTTTTGTGAAAATGATATATTTTGCGATTTGCTCCAGGGAGTGTAAAAATTGCAGTTTTACTTGGATAATATCAAACAAGTAGCATGTTTTTTGCTATTTATCTTTTGTTTAATAAATAGGCTTTACAAATAAGGGGTATTTGTTTTGCTTATGACTATTTATTTGGCTGAACTTGCATTATCTTTAATTTATGGACATGAGTATAAATTAAACGTCCAGGAACATGTCTTACAATGATGTTTCGATTGCTACTAAATTATATTTTTTTCATTGAAACACTATCTTAGGGCTTAATGGTGAGGAACATTTGGCAATCTTCTCCGAATCCTGAGTCCACCACACACGATAGAGATAATATTTTCACCTGAACTAATTACTGAATATGTCAACTCGGCCAAGGCCTAGGGCCCCTTCTTTTTGGGGGGTCTCCAAATGTCTTAAACTGCTTAAGGCATTGGGTAAAACAGTAAAGTTCGCCAACAAGGATCTTCCGAAAAAGTTTTTGGCCGTGGACCTCCGTGTACTTTAATCTTTAATCTTGTCCTGAAAGGTAAAGATTAGGTGAAATGAGATGAATCTAAAAGTTTATAAATAAACTAGATTTACTAGCCTTGCTTATACTTCTAACGTATCAGACTTTTGAACATGCTTTTGGACACCGCAAGGTGTGAATGGATATTGCGGTGATTTTTGATGAGCACAAAAAAAAAAAAACAGCATTAACCCATTAGAGCCCAGCGGCATATTTTTAGACTGCTAGACAAAGTTCCAATAATGCGCTTTTAAGTGACCTTCAATTCGTTCCAACAAAACGAAAATAAGCAGATGGCAAGAAAACCGTTCCATAGTTCAAATGGTACGTGATTATTTTGCTTCCCCTCTTTTAGTGTGCGTCAGTGGCAGTCGTAAGTTTGATTCAGAATTTTGAATGAGCAGTTTGCACTTGTGAGGAATATGCAATATTTAAGGTGATTTCGATGAATTATGACTCACTATTTCCGAAAATATGCTTTTCCATGCAAAAAAAGCTTTGTGTTAATTAATATTCAATTTTAAAGTGAGAGAAAATTGACGAAAAGTCACGTGACGCGAAAAACGCAACGTGATTGGCCTGACGTCACTGTGCCCTTTTTTACTTTGTTTACGTTATCGCTACGGTAGTATGCTGGCGAAAGCAATGATCGGTGTTTTTGTCAGGTTCAATAATGTTCTTCAAACTTCTAATATAGCTTTTTATTGTGTTTAATAAATGCTGTGTCCCTTCTAGATTGTAATAGACAGTTATGAGTGCCGAATATTGTGTCTTCGGCAGATGTGAGATTGTTTACTTCACTCAGTCCGGTTCTACAATTTTTCTTAGCCGTTGCAAAACGTAGAAATGCCCATTTTCCATCAAGTTTTTAATGGATTTCCTACGCAAAAAAGAATGTTCAACTACTGAAACGGAAAAAAAGTATTTTCGTTACATTTTTACATCTGCAGCCTCAGTGGAATGTGAGCATTTTATCGAAGGAGTTTAAATTAGTACGTTCGAACATTTTTCTCGTTTATAATTTTAAATTGGGAATACACTCGTGGTTTTTACTGTAAAGCTATGCTATAACTTGTTTCAATGACCTTATTGAATTACTTAAAAATAAAATAAAGTACATATCTACTGTGCATGGTTATTTTCTAGCTGAAAACTTCGCTATCATTATTAGACTCTCTTGGTTTTTCTGATATGAAAAATATGACCTTTGGTGGTCAAAACCAACAGAATGTTAATTGAATTTGACATTGACTTCCTTTTATCTTTATCATGAACAAGGAGTGAATGTTCAATAATTAATTGCATTTTCTGATTTGCCCAATAATTACCATTCTTTCATTAGTGTATTATGTAACATTAAAGTAAATGAAAATGGTTCTACTGTGTGCACAGTATAATCCAATAAAAACCTTGGTTGATCTAAAATCAGTGGAATGCTAACTAAACTCGATATTGATTTCCTGTGTACTGAGTTATAAATCAAATAACTACTGCTTAATTTTTAATACTTAATTACATTAGCTTCATAATTGTCATACTTTAATTTTCCACTGCATTATGCAGCATCCAAGTAAATAAAATAAAAAAAATTGCATGTCGTAATTTTCAATTCAATCTTCTTTTTTTTTTTTTTTTTTTTGTGTGTAACACAAAAATAGACAAATAAAATACAGACCTCTTTGTGGAAATGAAAAACTAAGAAATAAAGCATAGTAATTTGGAAAACAATTTCCAACACATAATTCCAAACTACAAGAATGTAAAGCTTAATTTCTACCTGCCAAAGTTCTGTTACTTAATCAACATGATCCAATAAAAACCTTATTAACTGGATTAAAATCTACTTCCTGTTATTTTTGTCATTGATCATGAAGTTAATATTTAATAATTGATTTAATTACTTGCTTAATGATTACCTCTATTAAAGCGCTCATTGTGCAGCATTTCAATATAAAAATAAATAAATAAATAAAATTTTAAACTAAAGGACAAATGACTCTTTTTTTTGGGGGGGGGGGATTGAAGCAGTGAAGAAAATACTGTAAAATAACTTAGTCTCGCAAGCTGTAATTTTCGTGGAAACTGAGAAATCGGCGATTTCGCAAGCGGAAAATTTCGCGAATTTTAAATTAACAAAACCGAAACTTGAGAAAAAAAAATTCTCGAGGCTAAAACTTTCGCGATTCGGGCCTGCTGAAGAAAAAAGGAGCTTTTATAGTAAAAATGAAAATAGTGATGTGAAAAACCAACTACACCATGCAATACAAGGTACAGATAAATTGGCCTCTATGGTTATTATAGTTAATAGATATAATTTGTTTAAAATTGGGTGATAAAAGTCAATTAAATAATGAACTGGATTCACTATTAATTTTTTATCTTTTTTATGAAATCAGAAACTAATATTTAATAATTATTATCCTATTAATTAGTATAAAAACTAGCTCAATTGTGATATTTTTACTGCTAAAGATGTTCCTATTATTCTCACACGGCGAAAAAGCTAAATTATTTCTTAATATTTAACATTGAAATTAGAAATAACTTATTTACTTGCCGAAAAGTGATCCTCACAGCACCAATGAGAGGTTTTGTTGGATAGTTTATTGTTCTTTTTCTCATCCGTTCTCATTGCATTTATCCATGCTTTTCGTTTGGCAGGATCTTTTAGAACACTAAAAAATAGCTTGTCAGACGTATTATAAGTTGTATTTTTGCAACAAGGGACAAGATAATACTTATAACTACCCTTTTTAGTCTCTGCCATGCTCTAACTTTTATAAATAGGTAGTATTTATCAAAAGTAGGGAACCACAACTCTAAAACGCAAGCCGAATCGGTCTTTTACTAGCGATTGGCGCGGCGCCGCTGTGCATTGTGACGTCACATCAGCGGCCATCTTGATTGCAGTGTTTTCCCGCGAAATTTTTAAAGCCAACTTTAAATATTAATATCTTTTCTCACAGAGATCGTATAATTTAAACATAGGTATCGTTTTTCACGCCTTTTTCTGCTCAACAGTTTGGAACTAAGAACGAAAAACGTGCAAAGAGCTCATTGCGGATATTCGATCTTCAGTCATGTGTTTCGAGATAAGAGGCTAGTGATAAAGGTAAGTAAATCTTTATTGGGTTTTTTTGTGTCATTATAGATGTAGGTATTTGGGCATAATTCTGTGTTTGTTCAAAATGAATTTGAGTAGCACAAATTCGCGCCAAAATGTTGATGTACTATAAATAGATCGCTGGGCTTTCGGCTATTCTTTTTCATCATATTTCAGGCAGAACGGTAATTTCGTATTTTCCCCTTCAGATTGATAAAATGAATCGGAGAATATTCAATAACGTTCAGGATGCAGTTAAATATCTATTTTCTGAAGAAATTGAAAATGATATGATTGCCATACCACCCGATGTTGATGAATTGACGGATGAAGAGGAAATAGATGATGAGAAGTTAGATACTCCAATTATAAAAGATATTGCTGGGCAAATCGAGATAATATCAGAAGATGATGAGTGTGAACAGTCAAATTTGTCTTCCACTTCAGAACGAAAAACTAAAAAGCTGAAAACAGTAGTCTGGAAAAAAATAACACCGAATTACACCAAATGGTCTGAAGCAGAAGAAACCCATAAATGCTGTCATGAAGCAATGAAAACTGACATAGAAAATGCATCTCCAGTTGACATATTCGAAAGACTTTTTTCCGATGATGTTATATGATTTAATTGTTGACGAAACAATTCGCTATGCAAAAAATATTAAAAACGATCACGATTTTCATATCACCAGAGAAGATATAAAAATATTCATTGGTTTTTTAATATTTTCTGGATACCACACTCTTCCAAGTGAGAGAGATTATTGGAGTGAAGTCGAAGATTTAGGAATTAATCTAGTTCAGTCCGCTTTCAGTAGAAACGCTTACCTAAAAATGAAATCATATATTCATTTCCAGGACAATTCTAAAGTTTCAGAAAATAAGAATGACAAATCATTCAAGATAAAGCCCCTTTTAGAAAAAGTTAATGAAAATTTTAAGCAGTGGGGAATTTTCAATTAATGCTTATCAATAGATGAGATGATTGTCAGGTATTATGGGCATCATTCTTTGAAACAGTTTATAAGAGCTAAGCCAATACGCTTTGGTTACAAATAATGGGCAATTTGTGGCGATAGTGGATACTGCTACAAATTTTCATTGTATTGTGGTAAAGATCAAACCGATAACCGTGCTTTAGGATCACTGGGAGAAAGAGTTGTAATGAGTATGTTATCAATTGTTGAAAATCCATCCAGCCACATAATTTTTTTTGATAATTTTTTCACTAGTCATGTTTTACTTCATAATTTACAAGAAAAAGGTTTTAGAGCTACCGGGACTATACGAGATAACAGAACTGAGAAATGCCCCATAAAATCTTCAAAAGAGTTAGATAAGTTGCAACGTGGCACATATGATTTTAGATTTGATGAAAAAAATGAAATTGCTATAGTCAGATGGTGTGATAGCAAGAGTGTAGCTGTTGCTACGAACTTTGATAATATTGAGTGCACATCAAAAGTTCAAAGATGGTCTCGTGAGAAAATGGAAAAAATAACAGTTCCACAACCAAATTTAATAAACACTTATAACAAGTATATGGGAGGAGTAGACCATCATGATTGGTTGCTAGAAAAGCATAGCATCGCAATTAGAGGTAAAAAATGGTATTGGTGTTTGTTCACACGAATAATTTATATGTCATTAGTCAATGCAAGTATTCTGTACAGAAATATTCATGGGTGTAATTCTATGACGATGAAAGATTTTCGAAGAGCCGTAGCAGTAAAATATCTCAAATTGGGGATCGGAAGAAAAGTATTAAAAGGACGCCCTCACAGCTTCCCCTCAACCTCAAAAGTTAGTGTTAATGATGATGTTCGTTTTGACAGAATAGATCATAATATAGGTTGGAGAAATAATCAAAGACACTGTCGAGTTGAAGGTTTCAAATCAAGACCACTCACTTATTGTATAAAGTGCAATGTAACTCTTTGCAAAAACTGCTTTACTAAATTTCACACGAAATAATAACTATTACTTTTTATTACTTCAGTATGTTATTGTAAACTATTGTATTTTATTGTTATTCTATAAGTCTTTTAGATATTTTTAAGTATTTCAAAATATATACATGTCTATTAAATTGGTATACCGTTGTTTTTTATCAATTTTTCCCTTTTTCTTTGAATTTGCTATTTGCTAAAAAAAATATTGTGTCAAAGCCCAGCGATCTATTTTTAGTGGGTCATTTTTTACAAAAACTAACAAACAATTTGCGATAATTCGATTATAATATTCATATATAAGGTAAAATATGCCAGATTTAAGATTTTTATTCTATTGCCTTAAAAAAAATAATTTGGGCGTTAATGGGTTAACTACTACTATCTGATCTTAGGTAAAACCTTCCGCGCATTTACACATGCGTCAGGTCTTCTCTGATCTTACTAAAATAGGGGTCTTAGATAAGATAACAATAAGGGGAAGAAAAATAAAAAGCATTTTGAGCCATATCAAACAACGTGGAACGATGTTAAGTTCAAATACATAGTTTAGTTGAATATGTCAAAAGGATCTCGCAACTGCGAGTTTTAAATTGAAAACCTCAGAAAGTTGTCCCCTACAACCCATCTACCCATTTTTAAGTGGAACTGTTGGCGAGTGCCAGGCGCGGTTTTCAAGGACGGATAGTGCCAAGAGATTAGAACTGAAAACTATGAAGAATTTGTTGTCTTTATTTCCATTCAATGATTCTATTCAAACCAAAGAAAAAAAAAGATAAAATTGTTTATTAAAAAAAAAAAAAAAAGATCTGTTATGGACCCCACACTACTTTCTTTTTCGTGTAAATTTCTTAGTAGTTGTCTTAAGTGTTAAAAAAAGTGCTTGGAGTGAGCAAGGTAACAATTCAAATATTTACTCCCCTAATCTGCCACGAAACAATGCAAAAAATATTTTACAATGATTAATTTTCTAAGTATTGCTGATTTTAATATCATTCAGTGAATTTTTCGCAAAATATCGCCATCAGCGCTATTTTGAACCCAAATTGAAAAAAAAAAAAAAAAAAAAAAAATTGTCGCCAAGTTGGCGTCAAACACTTCGTGACCAAAAGCTTGGCGACATATCGCCAAGTGGTCGCGCCAATTCATATCACTTGAGTCTGCATTGAAATTAACACTGATTTACCCCCCAAAAAGGGGTAAAACACCCCCTTGGGAACATTCGAATGCAACCACAAGGGGAGGTGCACAACTAGACCATCCTCAGAGCCTACATACCAAGCTAGAAGCTTCTACGGCATATAGTTTTTGAGTTATGCGACCCACATACATACATACGCACATACGTACATACAGATGTCACGAGGAAACTCGTCGTAATTAACTCGGGGGTGGTTGAAAAGGATTTTTCCGGCTGCTTATATGTTGGTAGGTACATATGCACGTGCTGACAGGTCAAAAAAACTACGGAACATTCATTCGGGGGTGAGCAAAACCAAAATTTAGACTCAAATTTGAGTGATTTTTTTTCGCGATCACAATACTTCCTTTACTACGTAAAAGGAAGTAAAAAGAGTCCGTCGTGTATGGGAATGGCATTTTACTGTGTGCTGAGTTCAGTAGCCTTTCAATCGATGCTTATCTTCTAGTTAAATTACGTTTCAAGAACAAGATTGATAAAATGATTCTTATCTTTCATAAACGAATGGGAAATTTCAGAGAATGTTTCCAGATGGGGGTATAGCTCAGTGGCAGAGCATTCGACTGCAGATCGAGAGGTCCCCGGTTCAAATCCGGGTGCCCCCTTCACTTTTTTCATTACACTAAGATCTGTATTTTTGAGCTATGATATTTCGGAATTATCCATCTCGCATTTCTCTGTGTGTTTTTTTTTTTTTTTTTTGCTTCAAACAAATATATAAATGAGTAAAATTAAAAAAATAATGCATAAATCAACAAATGATTTGATTTATTATACTTTTCCAAATTTCTTTCATATTATAATATTCTAAACATAATTTCATTTTTAAATTATAGATTCGCATTTTGTTTAATTTCCTTTAAGTATACATTTTATGTAAAATAGATGCTGAAGCTGCTAACGAAAGCAATAAAGATAGTTTAAGTTTTTTTAATTAAATATTTTTGATGCATGCGACTTATGTTTGTTCAGAATTTATTTGTTCTTCTTTTCTTGACTAAAACATTTAATTTTATAAAAAGCTTAAAGATTTAATATATGTCTCTATGAGTTACACTACACTATATGTATGAATTAAAAAACTTGAAATACACAATTCCATTCTAAGTATATTTAGAGCGTACGATAGTATGTCGAAATTTAACTACATAGGCAAATTCAAACACATTAAATCAACGTAAAGCTCAATTTATCGTAACATTAAAATTTCACTGAAAATCTATAGATATGAAAATGGATGGATGTATGTTTACATGTTTGTTCCTTATACAAATCCACAGTTTTCGTCGGATTTTTATCAAATTTGCACAGAGGTTCCTTGTATTGCACTAGAATTTACATAGGTGGGGTTTTGAATTTAAAAAAATTCCAAAAAGCTCAAAATTCTAATTTTTTGTCTCAAAATGGCCATTATAGAGATAAGCCTTTAAGCATACAAACCGACAAAATTTACCACATTTAAATATGAGTATTTTCCAACAAAGATGACGATTAACAATGCATTATCAATTCAAGGCTCACCTATTTCATTTTTAACCGACTTCAACAAAGGAGGAGGTTATACAATTCGTCGGAGAATTTTTTTTTCTGTATGTTATAAGATTACTCGAAGACGCCTGGACCGATTTCAAAAATTCTTTTTTTGTTTGAAAGCTCTTTGCTTCCGATTGGTCCCATCCTCTCGTGGTCCGGATTTGATAGCGGGAACCAGCAGAACTCGTTCGAAATAGAAATCGGGATCACAGTAATCGTAATAATGACCAATTTTGAATGCAAGGCTTCTCTAGATTTCATAATGCAATTCATTTCTATGGTCTTTTTGAAATTTATATATACTGATGGACTGAAAGTCGAACCAGGTACCGACAGATTCGTCATTTTTCAGGTTTCATTAGTTTTAATTTACATAAAGTTTGAGAAAGGGATTCTGAAGAAATTGTGAATTATTTTCAAATTTTTGCTCAAATTTATAGCGATTTGTCCTAAATGATTAAATATGAAATCCATTGTTATAAAATGTGGTTGATATGAAAGAGTAATAATAATGATGAGAATTTTGAATGGAGGCTTAACTGAATCAAACATGAAACTCATTAGTATTGAAGTAAATTTACACTAAAAAGAATAAAATAAAAATATTTTTGAAAAAAAAAATTAAACCGACTTCAGGACTTCACTCGGAAAGTGCTCTAAAAAGTAAAAAATAATTGTATTCTTTAAACACCATCGATACTACATTTAAACATCAGTTTTGAAGTCGGCGCAAAAACCATAGGTAAAATGATGGTTATTATATTTTTCAGAGAAACCATTGAAAATTCAGAGCTGAATTTTTGTACCATTAACATAAATATGTGGTTGTCAATGTAGTGTATATACGAATGCAATTAAAGAACCTGGATTCATTAAAATTTATATGTACATTTGAATTATAGTTTCGAATGATTCTATTTGGTGTTTTTGCGCCGACTTCAAAACTGATGTTTAAATGTAGTATCGATGGTGTTTAAAGAATACAATTATTTTTTACTTTTTAGAGCACTTTCCGAGTGAAGTCCTGAAGTCGGTTTAATTTTTTTTTCAAAAATATTTTTGTAGCATGAAATAAGTTGAAAACAATTGTAATTCATGCTCTAATTAGCTTGGAACATTGGCACAAAAACTGTATGATGCAGAAAAGTGAGAGCTTCTAACAAATATTTAATTCCAATTTTTGCGAGCATTTTTTAGTCCTCCTATAAGATGAATAATGCAAAAGACAGATTAACAGTTTGTTGTTGAGCTAGGTTGTGTTAATAAGCTAGTATAAAACAATTCTGTTGTTATGCAGTTATTAATAAAACTTTAATCCCGCAACCCGTTTGTAATATTACTAGGAAACAGAAAACCATTGTAAGAAATCCATCTTATTATATTGGTGAAATTACCATTTTCTTTCTCTTAACCTAGACAGAAAATGTACTAGTATAGAAATGGATGTTTATTTGTGTGTCTATGTCTGTGTGTGTTTTCCTTGTACACAAATCCACAATTTACGTCGGATCATTGCCAAATTTGGCACAGAGTTCCGAAACGTTCCTGGAAAATAATGGGCAGCTGATGTGCCAAAGTTCCGCCTGTTACATGTCTGACAAAAATCGGAAAAGTAAGGGCCCTGCTCCACATTGACGTAAAGCAGAAAAAAAAAAGCAGAAACGTAAAATGGATTAAATGGTGTTCCTATGGAAAGTACCCGGATTTTCGGTTTCTGCCTTTGGTTTCGGTCGCGATTTACGCTGATGTTTTCATGGCTCTTAACCCATTTATGCCCAAGTTTGTTTGTTTTTTTATTTATTTTTTTTTTTTTTTTTCAATTTTTATCTGCTTGAAACTCTTACTTGGAATGGTTTATATACATTTTAGGCTTAAAATAGTTCGCCGTTGCCATATTTATTAAGTTGTTTAACTCCTGCTTATGGGATATTTTGCAGATATGTGAGCGAAATACGACCTTACTTGACTTTACTTTTGCAAAGTAACATTACAGATGGCATCTGTGATCCATTTTAAGCGAATCATTTTAAAATAGTTTAATTTTATGAAAAATAAGTTCGCGAAAAAAAATTACTTTCTGTGGCTACATATGTTGGATCGTTACTTGACTGATTTGTCTGAAAATAGCTGTTAATAAATAAACTATGATGTCCAAATAGCGGCTCCAACTGGTTTTCTCAAAAAGAAGGACTATTTAACTTGTGAAAAACAGCTTTAGTAAAAGGATATAACCCATTACAGGTTCTTGTATGCAGTAACTAACAGGCGTCCCGTTTTCAGGACACTGGGCATAAATGGGTTAAGTCTAGACACTTAGGCAGTGGCGCACCCACGGGGGGAACTAAGGGACTTAAGCTCCTCCCAGAAGCATGAAGATGAACCCCCTTGATAAAACTATACTGCTTAAAATGGCGTTTTCGGGCTTGACTTTTGGAAAATTGCCGAAAGATAGCCCCCAACCACCTTCTTAATTTTACCGAAAAATAACTTTTCCTCTCTAGGAGTTCAAATTCGAAAATTTTCCAAAGGAGGGCCAGTTAGCTTCTGCCAGAAGAGTATCCTTGGTGCGCCACTGCACTTAGGAAGGGTTCAGAATCTTCACATCCCGGAAGAATTCAGAATCTTCCAAATAAAAGGTCACGCCACCACGGAACAATTTTTTAACTAATTTTGCGCCAATATTGTGACAAAAAGTAGTACTAAATTCAGATTTGATACATTTCATATAACTTTTACAAGGAAAATATGTTCTTGCACAGTGTTTGCTTCTGTCCCATATTTCAACTAAGTTTTCTATCAACTGCTGTTGAGTGATCTGCTGAAAGCTGATATTCTCAATGACCTTTCCCCTCTCTTGAATTTTTAATTCATTGCCGACAGAGTGGTGTAGTGATTAGAACGCTTCATCTCTTACATCCAAAAACGCTGGTTCGAACCTGGCTGCAGTCGGTGGGTTTTCAAGGTTCTGAAAATTGACAGTGTCCATGTCGTATGATTATGCGGCATGTGAAAGATCCCTCGAGAACTCTTTTAGCTTGGAGTACTCTTGGTAAATTTAAATCCCTAATGCACTTTCTCATCTGACATAGCCCAGGTGCCTCCATCTGGCGGAGAAACTGGGCGTCAAAATTTTCGTTTTGATGACATCTACCGACAGTGGTGCTACATGAGAAATAATGGATGCTCTTTCAGGGGATTACACCAGGTCTGCAAAAGGTAGTGGAGGCGCCAAACAGGAGCACCGCGAAGGGAGGCCACTTGGCCCTCCCAAACATTTTCCTCATTCGGCAAATTCATGGTGCATTTACAAACCTTGCTATGGAAGGCGCACCTAAGCCTATATTTGCTACTGCCCCCGTTGTTATTTGTCAAAGTTCAAATATTTTTCAATTATCTGAAGAAAAGATTGAAAATGCTCGTTTTTCATATTTTTAGTGATGCCTATTGTCTTTATTCATAAAGTAACAGTTTAAGGTGTGTGTGTGTATGCTCGTGTTTTATCCTTCGGCACATTTCGGAATTTTTTTCGGCCAAATTGAGGAATTTCCCCCTCCCAAAAATTTAAGCTTGGGCACCCCTGCTACCAAAGCCTCCCATTAGAGAAAAAAAGAGTATTTAATTCAGTTATTTGGATTAAGTTCTAAAATCAGAAAACCATACGTCGCAAAGCACCACAAAGAGCTTATTAACAGACTTCTGCTGATGTTGACCATTTTGAACACTGTAAGATGCAAAACTTCTACATTTTTCAAAGCTACAAGTTTCCCTAAAACTCGTGATTGTGGTGAACAGCAGCAGAAACCATGTTCCATGAGATACTCTTGATAAGCTGATCGGTAGGCAGTAGCAGCTCGAGATGTACTCGTAGGAATTTTAGAAGCAGATATGATGGTGCTTGCGATCGAAGTTCCAGAGACGATGAAGATTAGGATACACTCTTGGGCGATAGCAAACATTGGTAAGGTTAAACGCTTGAAGAACAGCTTGATGGTCATGAAGATACTAGAGAAGTAATACATGAGCATTAGGAAGATGGGAAACGAAACTATATTGTCCAGTTGATGGACAGCAAGTGCAGTCAGTTGGTGGAATTTCATTTTGCGAGAAAGATCGTCCTCCGTGTACGAAATCTTTCCAGAGTTGAGCAGAAAACATTTTGCCAAAATGCTGGAGAAGTAGCTGTAAAGGGCTGAAAAAACGCACGGAGAAATATTTACGCCATAGAAAGAGAATGAATAAGTAAACAGCAAAACATATTCCGAAGATCTCCGCAGGTATGGCACATTACCGTAAAACCAGAGCGCCAAATACGACTTTCGATCTTCAATGAACATAAAGACCAGTACAGTAATTAGAGCAAAACTCAAAGGCATAGCTACTATGATAAAAATTCTGATTTTGAGCATACAGTACTCTTCGGAGATATTCATGCGACATATGTTAAGAAGTTTATTGAAGTTGACGAGAAAATCAAACAAACTTCGCTCTTTTAATTGCATGACGTAGAAAAAAGTTAACAAAATTATATTCCCAATGAAATCAGATAAACTTCCCTTGGTAAAATCTGTGCCTCTATATATCATGAGTGTGATGTAAAAAAATACCACGTGCACAAAAATGCTCAAAGGTTTTAATCTTATCTGTACGTAGCCGAAGAGTGTGACAGGTTTGGAAAAAGTCAGACCGCATGAGGATAAGGTGACATCCATTAAGGGTTGAGAAGAAAACATCTTTCGCTTTTTGGGGTGGAAATACTTTTGGTCTGTTAGGTTTTCCGATTGTTCTCTAAAAGTGAGAGTTTTACTCTGCATTTGTATTTTACTTCATTTAAATCAGCTCATTTTAAGCAAAAAAAGTGAGTTTCTGAGAATAAGGAGTCAAATTATTAACTTTGTAAGCTTCTGCTGTCCTGAATGGCAGCTGTCCAAAATATGTCTATCGTTTTCATTTCTCCCGTATGAATAACGGCGCTTCGCCCGAATGCCCCCAAAACTGAATGCCAAGTGCATTTACCTCAAAAAAGGATCCAACTGTTCGGAACAAAGCGCTACCTTCTGGCCTGCAGCTATTGGCGATGGATCCAAACAATATACGAATTAAATTTCTGATTGGTTCATTTTTGAATTTAAATTCAGAAATCAACCAATTGTTAATTTCCTTGGCAGTTTCTTTGTTTCCAAGAACTTCGATAGATGGCAGTGCGTCCTGAACAAAGGGCGAATTTTTGCTTTGTGTTAAAAATCAAAAAGCGATAGGCATTTATTATTAAGGAGGCGTTGCTCTTCTTTTGTACCAGTTTCTGTACTAGACAGCAACTTAAGTTGTCACTGAACGTCACTACGGGTGGAGCCAATAAGAACTCACAAGCAGGCAGCGATCTCTTATAATTCGCCAAGCAGGCTGTGACGTTTTATCCAGCTCGTTTTTCATAGGTTAACGTCACGATGTTTTTGTCAAGAAACGTGGCAGTGTAGTGTGTACATCCTAATTAAAGCCTCAATTAGGTCTGACTGTATTATTATAACATGCAGTCTTGCTGATGCTTTCAGTATTAGATAATATCATTTTTGAAGGACAGTAACCAGTTTTATATGCCTTATTTACTGCCAGACTGTCATGTTACTTTTTCAATAGTATGAAACATCTTCCTTTCTAAATTATTTGGTTCACAAACGTTTCTGTATTATTTTTGTTTTCAACAAAAATGCATCGTTGTTTAAGTATAACACTCGCTATTATTAATAATTATAATAATTTATAAGAAATGCCAAGCTGAATGTTTTGCTAATTTTTCATGAAAATATGCATCTTTTAGAAGATCGTCATATTTCCCTACGAGTTTTTCAAATGTTTTTGATGCATATCGATAAATGCTTATCTGCTTCAAAATGTACCTTTTAGCGGTGTTTTCCTCTGCAATTTGGTGCATTGACCCAAAGTTTGAAAGGACACGTGCATAATAATTAATAATGCAAAAACTTTTCTACAGTTCGCCTAAACATTTTTAGCACATTATTGCAGTTGCAAATAATACAAGTTCTTTGAAGGTCAATAAAATTAACATCCTTTCCAAGCAAACGCAATAAGTTTTAACAAGTAGTAAAAAGTCCACACGCACCCCAAACGATTCATTTCTTACCTAAACAATGAAAACACTTACAACCTTTTCTTTTTCACTGGATTTGGTTGCTGGACAATAAATATTATCCTCATTATCTATTGCTGTTTTAAAATACTGATCGATTGTAAATCAGTATAATGGAAAAAGAATTCAGTGTCTTCATCGCTGTCTATAAACCTATCGATTTTTCTACAAGCATCGCATGGCCAAGGATCATTAAATCATTTTTTTTATCATTTTTCTTGTAATCCCTGTCTTACTCCAAACATAACATTTTATCTCTAGATTAAGAATTCAACTCCCCAATCAAATTTATGATGAGTCCACTCAGAAATAATGACATTGGATCAAAATTTAATCGAAACCAAATTTTGAAGAGCTCTAACTCAATACATCTTTTTCTGATAGTAGTTATAATGAAATAGGAAAACATACTATTCTTTGTTACTCACGTTCAGGACTTTTAATTTCTTACAAAGAAAGCGTGGAAGCCCCGTGTTCTTCAAAATTGCTTTTTGTAAATGATGGGACTAGAAAAGTAGATTTTTGGGGATTTTTTCATTATACAAAAAAAAAAAGCAAGTGTATCGAACTTTTAAACCGGCTTCAACAAACGAGGAGGGAATACAATGCGTTGGAGATAATTTGTTTATGTGTGTAAAAAAAAGTATTTTACATGCATAAAAAAAGTATCTCAGGCATCTTAGATTACTCGAAGATGCCTGGACCGATTTCAAAAATTATTTTTTTTGCTCGAAAGGGTATACCTTCCAGTTGGTCCCATGGTCTCACGGCACGGGTTTGATAACGGAATCCTGCAGAAATCGAGGGAAATAGAAATCGTAATCACAGTAAAAAATGACTATTTGGGATGAAGGCTTCATTGGATTACAAAATGAAATTCATTTCTATGGTGTTTTTATCTTCGTCTAATCCTGATAACAGATAACGAGCCACGTGTATAGTATAGTATATTTATAGCGAGAAACTCGTATTGCTTTGAAATATAAATTAGTTGAAAAACCATTGATATTTAAATGGTTTTGATTAAACTAGTACACTAATAAATACCAGAGAATAACAAGAACTAGTTTTTCGTGTAAATCGTTTAAAATTTTTAACGAAATGATAGTTTTTCTTTTTTTCTTACGTAGTTTATTTTATGGAGCAATTTCTTGAGAAAATTAAGTGAAGTTTCGTAATGGAAACATAATCTTGTTCCTGAGGTACACTTACACTAAAAGGAATAAAATAAAAATATTTTTGAAAAAAAAATTGAACCGACTTCAGAACTTTGATCGGCTATTGCTCTAAAAAAGTAAAAAACAATTTTATTCTTTTTTGAAACTTAAGTTTTGAAGTCGGCGCAAAAACGATAAATAAAATGATATTTAACTATATTTTGCCAACATTTTTTAGAGAAACCATTGAAAATTAAGAGCAGAATATTTGTACCACTACATAAATATGTGGTTGTTATGTTTTGTATGCGAGTGTGATTAAAGAAACTGGATCCATTAAAATTTATATTTATAGTTGAGTTGTAGTTTTGTATGATTCTAATAAGTGTTTTTGCGCCAACTTCAAAACTGTTTCAAAGTAGTATCGATGGGGTTTAAAGAATAAAATTATTTTTTACTTTTTAGAGCAATTGTCGATTGAAGTTCTGAAGTCGGTTCAATTTCTTTTCAAAAATATTTTTATCCGATTATTGTATTCCATATTTGAACATGGGGGAAAAAATTTAAGAGAAAAATATTTACATGCAACCAATTTTTATGCACATTTGTGCTACCGATTTTTGCTTTTTTCAATCAGATGGAGCTCGTCATTTTCATCTGAAGTAAAAAAAAAAAAAACGCCATTTTAATTTTCATGTATTTTTCTTTTATACGAACTAAAAATAACCGAAAAAATTGACAGTTTGAATTTCAATGAATACAAACAAATAATGAATTCCAAACCAATGTTAATCTGAATTTTTTCTCACGTTTGAAAAAAAAGTCCCTTTTGTAAAAAGAAAATAATAACAAATTAATTTATTTAAAAAATTGTAAAGATTTTCTTTTGTCGGAATTGCTTTTAGTTCGAATAGGAGAGCAATATATGAAAATTAAAAGGGTGTTTATTTATTTATTTTTGATTCAGATGAAAATGACGAGCGCCATCTGTCGATCCGATCAAAAACAGCAGTTGCACGAATTTTGCGCAAAAATAGGTTGCATATGAATATTTTTGTTTTCAAAAAAAAAAAAAAAAACATTTTCAGCCATGTAATAAAAATAATCTAAAAAGTTCGCAAGGCTTGCTTTTTTTCTTGGATCCCAAAATAACTCCTAGAAAACTAGATTTTTTTCACCCTTTTAAAGCTGGATCTTCCCTCAATAGCTTAAATCAGCGATTCTCAATCGGTGATCTGATTGATGGGCACTGGTCCGAAGAAACATTTGACTGGTCCTCCTAGACTTTTTAACTGGCCACGTTAAAAAAAATCCTTACTCGAAGAAGAAAAAAGAAAAGAACACGCGCTCAATAATACATCCTATACGATATGTTTTGCTTGAATTTTGGGATTCATTTTCGTACTTTTTTATGCTTTTTCAGCAATATTTAATATTTACTTTTTTTCTTAATTTGCAATAATTACTTATCTTATTCTTGACCTTAAAATATTTTTGTCACTTTTTTAACACTGAGCAAAGTTTTATTCATATGTTTATTAATCCATACATTAATTTCATTATTTTGTCAAAAAAGAAAAAAAAAACCCTCAACAGTTCGCAAGAATTTTGACAAGTATTTAACGGTCCTAGTCTTTTTTTGCGGTGAAAAAAAATAATAATAAAGATGAAAATAATAATACTAAAAAGAATACCGGGCTTCGATTTTTTTTTTTTTAACTCTTGCCTGTCCTCGAGTCAAAAAAAGTTGAGAAATGCTCTGCGTGAAAATGCTCGGAAAATTATAAAGAAGTAACGCCATTTTAATTTAGGCAGAAAGTTGCGGAAAGTGTCATATCACAGAACTAGGTTGTAAAAATTGTCATATCGCAAATTTTATTTCGTAGTCTGTATATGCATCTAACGATTAGAATAAAATTAAAATATGCTATGGAACTACCATTAAAGATTTCAGACTGCCATCTTTGTTTAGAAGTTTTCTTTTTTTTTTAAGGAAAAAAAATATGACATTGGTAAAAATACAGCTTTTCACCACAAATTTTCTTTTTCTTGATCAATAAAGGGTCATTCCATAGTGACTAACGTAACATTCAGAGCTAATTTTATAACTGTTTTTACTTGCAACTTAAAGGGTAAAAAATACTTTTTAGTTATGCTGGTGGATTTACAATGTACATGGCATCTAAGCATCATTTCTGCTAAGAATTTAAAGCAAAATTACTGGCAGTAGATATTTTTTCAACCAAAATAGCAGCGTGACTAACGTAACATTTTTGCAATCCTGGAAAATTTATTCGCATGTTGTGAGGGCAAAAAGTTCTCAAAGTTAAGCAAGTGTTAAAAACTGAATGATATGTTTGAAAAATGTGTAAGGTTGGCTTTTAAAAACATAAAACACATTTATTGAATTAGTAATTTTTAGTCTTAAGTGTCACTTTTACTCAAGATGGAGTGTGACTAACGTAACCATCGAAAAACAAGCAGTAAACACACTACAAACTATTTATTATGGCTAATCTCAGTGATAATTACAATACTTTTTCAATTTTTTTCAACTTCTTATGTTGTAAGATTTTTATTTATTTATCTATTTTTCGGTACTTTTTTCATTTCGTTTTTTTTTTTTCCTTCAACTGAGGTTGACATTTCTATGGAATGAACCTAAATGAAACTCGAATTGTCAAAAACGATGTTTGGATGACATATAGATTCTTATTTATGTGTAGAAAAAAGAATTATTCAAAAAAGTTAAATGCTTTTAAAATAGTGTCCATTTCAAATCGAGTGCTTTGTAGATTTTTTAAATCCTCTTGGGATATTTCACACGCCCCTTGGTTGTAATTACTTTATTATTATTATTTTTTTTTAATCGGTAATGGTCATGTGACGAGTCTTGCCTTCAAGGGAGCGACGATTGATTTTCTTACGTATAATTCGCTGGTTTACAAATGTTGACCTCATATGTTTTGACTTCCATTGCGAAACGTATCCCGGTTACAGCACTAAACCCCCTTCTGCTTGCATCAAAGACAGTCTTAACCCATTTAAGCCCAAGTTTTTTTTAGCAATTTTTAAAAAATTTTATCTGCTTAAAACTCTTACTTGGAATGGTTTACATACATTTTAGGTGTCAAATAGAGCACCGCTGCCATATTTATTAAGTTATTTAACGTCCTGTTTGAGGGATATTTTGCAGATATCGCTCACTGGGTGCAATAGTGGCACATCAACAAATTCTTAGTTTTGGGAAAATTACTGATTTATAAAGAGAAGTTGGTTGATTTCAATATTTCATATCAACTCTCTCGATTAATTAAAAAAAATGTATTGGTTTACACTTTTAAAGATAGGTATCAAATCGTAATAGTTTAATTTTTTCAACAAAACCTTTTTTTTTATTAAAAAAAATAAAAAACAATAATTGTGCCGTTATTGCTTTTTTTTTTTCATTTCAGGAATATCAACCATTAAATATGCAATACTGGCACAAATTAGTTGATCCAATTCTTTTGGTCTATTTAATAAAATTTAAACTTACAATACTGGCATAACTTAAAATGTGCCATTGTTGTGTTAACCAAAATTCTATAATATCAATCAAACTTACCGTACTATTGCGAAGATCACTGACACACTAAATAAATGTGCCGATGTTGTCGCGTCGCGGTTAAAAAACGCGGCAAATACAATAGTGACACTAGCTCTATCTAGCGGTAGCACAATAACATAACAATGTGCCAGTATTGTTAGTTGATAAAATACAAAATGCTAGTAATAATGGTACAATTTACTAAAAATAACCATTTTTTGACATGTGCCACTATTGCACCCAGTGAGCAATATGTGAGCAACATACGACTTTGTTTGACTTTACTTTTGCGAAGTAACATTGCAGAAGGCACCTGTGATCAATTTTAAGCAAATCATTTTGAAATAGTTTAATTTTATGAAAAATAAGTTCGCAAAACAAAATTTACTTTC